>JABASD010000842.1:0-55864 GCA_019776165.1 Pogonognathellus flavescens | reverse complement strand
TGTCAACGTATTTGGTCCAGCTCTCTGAACAGGCAATTTTCCGATACATTTTTAATCCGTTTTGCGATGGTTTATTATTTTCATGTTACCATCTCAGAGAATCTATCACAATTAGTAATATTCGTGTCAATAGTCAATATACATCGGCTGAAATGTACAGACGAAATAATAACGCTTTATATAAAAGTTCACGCAATCAATTTAGATATATAGATATATTTTGCACACTTCGTATTGCTATACATACTTCACGTCCACCACGAGTATGAAAAATTGATCTATGGTATGCCTGGCATGAGAATGACTTGTGTCTTCATTTTTACACTGCCATATCGCTATGTGAGTTATTCAATGAAACGAATTGCCTCAGGCTTTAAATTAATATGGCATTAAGTATTATTAAGATATTACACTCACAGAGGCAGATATTAAATTGAATCTTGAATGGTCGTACATACCAAAGAAGATAATTTTATTAGTATTCAAAGGAACACTTAGCATGGCATGGGTTGACATGATTTGGGAGAAAGTGACAGTATTGTGAGTCATAGAACAAAGCGATGTCCGTGTCTGTGTATCTATTTGTACGTACAAATGAGATTACAGTATTTAAGAATATCATTATTACAGGTAAGTTAATGCGTACCTGCGGCGGAATAAGTATAAGGAGAATAAACCGTAATGTATAAGATTGTGTATAGGAATAGGCGACTGTAGTCACTGTGGCATAGGTAATTGCATGTAATCCGCGAAAGATACATAAATATTAACTCATGCAGCTGCTTATAAGTTAAGTGATCAGACAGGAGATTTAAATAAATTATCTTGACTCGTATAAGCCGAATGGACATTGGCCACAGGGTTAAATATTGCGTATAGGATTAATATAACGTACTATACAGAGAAAATCTCATTGTAAATGTAATGCAAAATGTAATAGTATAATGATGGTTGGTATTGTGTGTGTGTGTTACTCTACTGAAGCTGGTGCTGGTTCGTACGTTTAATAAGGTAACCCTTGTCTCGTTTGCAAATTAAATTGCAAGGCTTGTTGTTGGATGTGATGTGACCATTGCAGTGAATCGTGGACGAGACAAGCAAAGCTAAACCAAACCAAGACAGCAATAGAGGCAAGGCAAAAATCTTATGATTATTATTTGATAATAATGATTCATTGGTCATGATGGTGTTATGTTGGTGGTGTGGTGGGCAAGAAGTTGTGCCTATGAAACTAAGAAACCTCTGCCGTGTAAGAATTTCATGTGCTGTGTTATTTTGCACGATACAGGAGTAGGTATAGAATATTAGCAGTAATAAGTATGCACAAGTAACCTAAAGGTAAGTAAGGGCACCTGAACGTAATATAATGGTGTACGTATTTACTAAATGCCATGCCATGGCACGGCATGACATCATAGACCAATAATAAAGTTAATCTAACTGGTTTTCGCTCTGTGTGCGTTTCTTGTGTGTGCATAATACTTGAGCCGACTTGCATGCTATGGCTATGAGAGAGAGATGATAATATTCCATCTTATTATTACGACGAACGAACGAAGAAGAAGAAAGATGTGATGGGGTGGGAGAATCAACAAGAAGAGGCTGACTAAATTGTCAACGTCGTTTTTTGTCGGATTCAAGATAACGCATTGTTATCACTATAAGAGGTCGTGGACGAAAATTAGCTCCGTACATATACCATTTGACTTTCACAAGGCTCTCTTTTCTCGAACAAAGCAATTGATAACACCAAGTACAATCAAATACCAACAGACTCCGAAAGACACAATGTTCAAGTTATTTTTTTACCTTTGTGCAGTGCTACCTTGCTTGACTTTCATCACACTTGCCCAAGTCAACAATATTCAGGTAGTCTCTACCTCCTCTGTTCTACTCTCATTCACACTCTGACCTGACATGCAATACCATTATTATTTCTTGTTTGTCTAGTCGTTAAGTGGTCAATCTGTATGTGGTTCTTGTACAATACTCCTAGAATGAGGATTTATGAGAAGACCCTTTAAAAATATTCTCCTGTATCATTTCCTAGGTTCTTGTGCTATTTCTTTTCTTTGGTCGTGTGTGCAAATCTTTTTTACATAATGTTCTGATATTAGGCAGAATCTGAATCACAAGGGGATGTTAGCAACGTTGATCCGCCAACAAATTTGACTTTAGAAATACGAAGTGGAACTCATGTACAATTTTATTGGGATCCTCCTGCTTCCAAGAGATTTACACGGTTTCTTGCCCAACTCACACCTTTATCAACAAAGGACGAGACAAAGGAATTCATGATAGAGGACAAACAGTTTCTGCTAAATACAATTCTTGAACCTGGTGGGACGTATCAGTTCAAAGTTTTCACAGAATACTTATCTCAAATTTCCAACGAATTTGCAGTAGCAAACTTTACAACAAGTAAGTATTGTATAATATATTAGGCAACTCCACCTTATTAAAATTTTGTACTTCTGTGCTAGATATAAGTTTAGCTTTACGTGTAAGTCAATGTCTAAAAAGATTCGAAACGATTAAATATTTAATATATATAAATAGGTTAATGAATGGTGTTTCTAATCAAGAGTTTGAAAAATAAAAATTAATATAATTTATGTACAAAATAAAATGCTGCATAAATATCGTTACTAAAAATGTATGTTTTTAAGTTTTCTATTGCACCATGATTGTACCATCTCAATCAGGAAGTAAAAATGGAGTCTCTTTTGTTGCAGCTCTTCTGCGTAATTATATAGCACTGGTTGACTGGTTGTATTTAATAAAGCTTTTTTCTAATTTCTTTTAGGGCCAAATGCTCCAGACAGATTCATTGTTTGGTACCGCAATGAGACATCCCTGCTCATTTACTGGCAACCCCCTTCAGGATTTCTTGATTCATACAAGGTATGATTATGACTGTAACCAAATTATGCTTACATGTATCATGTATACACATTATAACGCAACAATTGTGTATAGTTCATAAAACCATTACATAACATGCTTAAAATTGTTAGATTGAAATTACTCCTGCTGACAGCGACCGTTCCACGTTTTATGTCACGAAAGAAGAGTATCAAAGCGGAAGAATGCAACCAGGATTTTATAATTTAATTCCTGGTCGAGTTTACAAAATATCTGTTGTGACAATAAGTGGAAATCAAATTTCTAAGCCGAAAATAAGCGAATATCGCACTGTGCCTTTAGCACCCCGCAATGTCTCCATTGACTTGGAGTCAATCACTTCGTCCAGCTTTCTCGTAGAATGGATTCCAGCTGAGGAATATGGGTATAGCAACAATAGCTTAACTTGTAAATATAATAAGTTTTAAACAGGAAATAGCTTTTTTGATTAAAATTATTTTTCTCATGCGTGTGAACTTTTATTTGTTTCAGCGAGTATGACGGCCACAATATCGCAGTCATCAGACCAGGTGCAATACCAATACAAAAGTGGGTGCCGAAAGACAAAAATCCTGAAGCTTTAATTTCAGATGGAACTTTGGTTCCAGGGATGACATACACGGTTAAAGTCAAAAGTGTTTCAGGAAAGGTGTCATCGCAATATGTTTCAGTTAATGTTACCTTACAAGCAGATTCATTTACGTTTTGATTAAAAATGCAATTAAATGTAGTATTTTCCTTTAAACATCTTTTCGTAAATACCATATACTCTATGCTACTCCTGTATATAATATTTTCTCATAATAAGCATCTGATGTATACTGTATTATTTGTATAATGGAATCTTGGAGTATAATATTCGGTTCAGAGTTTCCTCCATTTAATATTAACTTCCATTGAAGTAGTACAAGTGCCCAGTTTTTTTACTAGTTATAAAGGTTTTGAACAAATTGTCGTATATACCACAATGTAGTACTTACATAAATTATGTTGTTAGCTTTGAAATTGGCTATTTATTTTCACGGTGCCAATTCCATATTCATTTACCTGTGCAATTTGATTATGGAGATTGCACGTTTTCGTTAAAAGGCAGCAATGCATTAGAGCTTAGCAAGTGCGACAAGTTTTTGCTTGTAAATACATGCGAGTTAACACTTTGCAAGTGTTGCATATCAACTGTGACCTCTATGACCTTGTTAGTGCACGTGAAATCTATTGAGTCGCAATATAATAACAATAAATAGAATGCATAGTAGAATGCAATGTAGTAATATTATGCAAAAGACATAATATTACTACACATAACTTCAGATACCAATTTTTAGACATTATCATTCATTATGTATTATGAAAAGGTTTTAGGTTTACCTTACTACATAGAAAATCGAATACAAACATTCAAGGACTAAAACCACGGAAAAATAAAAATGGAAAAATGTTAATGAGAAGCACAGAAGCAAGATAATAAAGATCGGATTCTGATAACATGATTTAATATTATGCAAATGATGTACCTAGTACTTTACTTGCGTCATAAACGCTGCACATTATCACGGTAAAAACGTATCCATTTAACTGACACTATTTATATGTAGCATATTTAGTTTCCTGCATTTATTGACGGAAAATCCCACTAAGCTTGGTATTATACATTCAGCAGTCTAAAAATTCTACACCATGATAAATTGTTTCACTACTCATGGGAACTCGTACAGTTTAACTTCCAACATGAATGATTTAGTTAAGTCTTTTCACGGTCAATTAGTTTCACTGGAAAAATAAATTGTACTGCTTAGGTTCTCAAATAAGTAATACACACAGGTAGGCCCATATGCTCCTATCCAATTTTTCACGCACAAAATTGAAAATAATTTTCTGACGAGAAACTCTCTACAAATGCTGCAATGAATTATTTAAGTTTTAATCCACCATGTATGTATATACCTCTTATACATCCGGTGAATGTCCACTAAATTTGGAGGAGGTTGTGTGTATGATAATAAGGGTAAGCATCGCTACAAAATTTGTAGTTTCTAAACTTTCTTTTTGGGCTGAATCTGTAGCTTAACATTAGATTTCGTGCTGAACAACTCTGTACATACATTATCTTCGGTGTGGTCCATCAATGTAGCTGGAAACATGCGGATTTCAATTATCACATTCTATGTATATTTACTATTTTTGATATTTTTCCCTTCGATGACTTCTGGAGATCAAAGAATGGAAGAAGAAGAAGAATATTCACAAACGAAGCATCCAAAGCCTCTTCGACCTCTGGCGTCAGTTTTAATTGATTCGAATGACAAATCCAAGCAAGTTGTTTCTGTGTTTCACAGTGTAGAAGTGGTAGATATTTCTCGTGTAAGCCTTGAGACCATGGATTTCAGGTAGCACCTATAAAAAATATGTACTTTATAATATCATGTAGTAATACATGATGCAATAAATGTTATAATGAATTATGACGGTAAAGATTGTGCAGTCTGAATATAACTTTTTTGCTAGAGTTGATTTGCATATGAAACAACGCTGGGTACAAGACGAATACAAATTTCCGACTGGTATATTTAGTGCTAATGCTTCGAATGAGTCGTACATTACTGTCAATACAAACACAAATGAAGAATTAGTAAAGAACCTATGGACACCAGATGCTTACATTCCCAATGCAAGAATAACACGTAAGATGCATTTTGTCATGCAAAGAATTTGATACGCATTACGAATTTTTCTAAAGTATGTAATCTATCTCAAATGAGTAGTCTTGTCAGAAATCTCAAATACGAAGTTATCTAAGGGATCTAAAATATTTTTTGGTAATATGTTTGAGTATAGAGATTGCCTCGTTGAGCGAAAGTCATTCAAGTCTATTCTTATACAAAAACAGAACTATAATTTTTACGGCCAGGTTGTACGTAATTCTTGGTTGTCAAATGCAGTTTCGTTGGTACCCTATGGATGTTCAGCACTGTCAACTGAATTTAGAAAGCTGTATGTGTCATTTGAATCCGATATTTACTTACAATTTACTGTCAACTGCAATCTGCTTGCCATAATTTCACTTTAACAAAATTAAAACCTATATACAAATATACATAGGTTTTAATAAGTTTTATTTTGACATAATAATTCATGGCAATTATTGCTGTAGATTCTTATTCTGACAGCATTGTTGTCTTTCTGTGGAACAAATGGAACACGCCAGTGATAATGTCTGATGATATTAAATTATTGCGATATGCAATTCGAACTCCTTTAACATACAATGAAGGAATTGTAAATCGCTTCGGAAGAAATGGTAAGTAAATCTCACTTAATCAAATTCAAATCAGCTTTTAAGTTTTGACGTTTTCAAAAGTCTATAATATATGAAGAGAAAATTCTACACTGCAACCTGTTTCAATTTGTAGACAAATTTTCGACTCTTACTGTGAATTTCATATTCGAGCGTCAAATCGGCCAACAGTTGATTCAGGTGTTTGCTCCAACGTTCCTTATAGTCGCTTTATCATGGTTCAGCTTTTGGTTGGGGCTAGATGCAGTTCCCGGAAGAGTTTCTTTAGTCGTGACATGCATGTTAACGCTAGTCACTATGTATTCTGGACTTAAAGGAGATCTTCCTCCTGTGGCTTACATAAAGGTTTTCATGCAAGACTGTATTCATTTTTCACGCACTTTTCTCTTTAACAGAAGAAACTATAGCAGGAAAATTTTCTTCATTTTAGATGCTTGATATATGGATGGCTGGTTGCATGGGATTTGTTTTTGCAGCAATGAGTGAATTCATAATTGTAAAATACCTTAGTTGGTCTTTTGAGAATAAAATAGAAAAGGATGAGCAAGAGTTTCAAAAATTTAATGAAATTTGGATTGAAAACATGCAGTACTATAAACCGAAACCTTCTCAGCCAAATGCCGTGCACATGTATCCTAGCAGACCATCTGTAAGTTCACTTTTTTACACACTATACAAAAAGAGACTCAAAAATTCCAAAATATATACATAGATATTAAATAGGGTTAACTAAATATAAGAGCACTTTTTAGAAACTTGTGGTGGATGCAGTTGATTTCTTTTGTAGATAGGAAATCTGCCTGACAATCGAGTTTGGAATATTAATGGAAATAATTCAGAATCTGGTGAGAATAACTATCAATCCCAAAACACAAAGAAATGGGCTTTCGACCCCATGGCGAAAGAAAATGGTCAGCTACCAATAAACTTTGTGCAAGATCGGCAGAGTAAGAAAGAAAGACCAAAATGGGAACAGATTGATAGGGCATCCAGAGTTGCTTTCCCAATTATGTTTATGATTTATCTTGTAATATTTTGGCCTGTCCTCATTTTCGGCTCTAGTTCTCAAGAATAAGTAATGCCGACAATTGTCCAGCCATTACCACTTCTCCTTGAGCAACCTGATGTTAATTATGTATCACGTTTGCTAGAAAATACAACATGAGTTTGTACATAAATACAATTTAATTAATTTGACCACATTACAATATTTAAGTGTCACATACAAAACTACAGCTTCATCTTTAATTGACAAGAAAAACATATGTATATACAAAATAGTCACCTCAAATATAACATCTATCCTCTGATTTACAAGGAAAACTTATTTCTTACTAAACTATCCACGCATCTAACTACTTAGACACAGATACATATACGAATAAAATATTTAACGGTTAGTGGGACCAGTTTCCCAGTTTTATGAGCTATTCGATGACTTCTTTGGAATGGAAAGTGAAATTGAAAATTTTATCTGAGCATTTGAAGCTAAAGACATATGTAGCTCATGAAAGTGCGAAGTTGGTCCTACAAAACGTTAATGTAATATAAATTGACTTACCTACATAAGTACAATATGAATAATATTATTAACAATTGGACAATATATTATTATTTAGGTATAAGTTATGATTAAAGGTCTAAACTTTCCTCGTCGAAGGAGCTGTGAAAAATAGTCATTCACATAAATGTAGTCAAATAAAAGAAAACACTATACAATATTTCGACTAACTGCACCAGGGCTGCTACGTTCTGCAATTAGGAATTCCTCTGGGCCTTTTATTTAGTAATAATTTAATGACTGAGAGAGACTCCTGTTTCCTGAATTCTGAAAGTATGAATAAAATCAAAATATTGTAGATTCAGATAAATCAAATGCAATAATATTAAAGTTTTTGCAGCAAACGAAAAATTACACTAAAAAATTAATGTCAACGTACCCTCTGATATAGAATGTTTCTCTGCTCCATTTTGTGGAATCTGAAGATTTACGTTTTGGAAGTTTTGAGAAATGCCATGAGTACGACCAAAAAGACGGCTCTGGAGAACACATTTGGGTGCAAATGTTTGGGCAAGAGGCGAGAGAGCCTTGGATGTTGCTGAGGAACAGATTCAGTTCTTGGAGCAGCCATTATCAATTCTGAACAATGGAGATAATAAATTCCTCGAAAGTTTCCTTAAAGAAGAGAGTATGTTGTAATGATGTTGCTAAAGCACTTGTTGTGTGCACACTGATCTGTGGTAAACAATTCTATTGCGTCGGTAAATCTGTGTGCATAGGTAAATATGTTTTTATTTCGCTTATAAATTCCTCTGGCTTTCGCAATCGCAAGTTTGATTCTACTCTGGATTGGATGCTGGACTGAACTGGAGGGCTTTAGATTTGTTGTGAATTGCAGCGAATATCTCTATTGAAACGAAACTGCGTTCTTTGACAGCTTTGGCTGGGCTATAGTTGAAAGTATTTAGCGTAGAGCAGCAAGACCGGTCCGGGTACAAAAAAATCTGTCAAGGTGAATGTAAGCAACCTTCAAAGAGCCACAAGAAAATAAAATTATTATAACAATAATGTAGATAGAGTATGGGGATGAGAATTTATTTTTCTGGGATTACAGACATAAATGAAAACGAGAGTTCATATCATCGTAATAACAACCATATGGCTAGGTACATAGATAACATAGAAATGTATGCACAAAACTAATAACAATATAAGGTCATATTATAGTAAGTATCGGTAACAACATAACATATATACCTCTTATTGTTATTTACCATTAAAAAAGAAGTGGCTGATAAGATGGAAGAGTTAACATAAGAAGCCAGTCAACACACACACGGCGACACAGATGCTTCATTGGACAGGTAGACGTATAGTACACTCGTGTTTCATTCTTTCCCGTACATGATAACAAAGTGAATTCAATATTATATCTAAGAAGAACAGGTATATAACGTATGGGTGAGGATTGACTTTATGTGTGTGTATACCTATATTATATTACACCTTCTCACAGAAGTCTCAGAAGAAAGAACGTGGATTGTTGTATAAACAGCAATCGTTTCTAGAAAGTTTCTCACGTACTTATATAAACCATAGTTATGTGTTTGGACACTTACAGAATACTACGATCCTCCTATTACTGCTGCTACTACTACTCTGCAATGGAAAACTGCTCTGACCACTAACGCAGTCATAATGATTATAAACAAATGCAGTGGTGGTGGTGTGTGTGAGTGTGGGATGGGTGCCTATGTACAAAATACATGTAGATTGGTGTGTAATGTGCAAAGTTGGACTCTGGCACAACTCTGTGGAGAAGAGAGTGGCACAAAGTTCATCTACTTGAACTATTAGGGAAAATGCAATAGAAAAATCCTGAAATAAATATATTCAACGTGCACAGTCCCTAAAGGCAAATAATATCGCGGAGGCGCATATTAAAAATAATATTGCAATTGTGTGATGTTGTTGTCCGTAGTTGGCTTGCACGGTAATTCAAGTTGAGACTGACGATTCTATTTTCAACTGTTTTTTCCACCACCGCGATTAAATGTACATCTCACGGCACATCGTTTCTTTATGAGAATATGCAACCTGTTTCACACACAAGTTAATATAACGAGTTCGCGAGTAGTGTGTGGAGTTGTTTTTACCATTGCTTCTAATTATGTATTCGATTTTGTAGAATGTTTTTTTCTCTGACGATTTTTTTTATTAGAAGTTATATGTAACTTGGAAAGTGTAATACGAGAGATGTTGTTCTGCTTTTCAATGACAATCATTACAACCTATACTCATATGCGACGTATTTGTTTAGTATTGGAAAGTTTTATTTTTATGTAAAACTTGTCTAATCTGGTCGCATCTCTTTTCCTTTTCAAAGCGTACAACCCTGTTATTCATTCAGTAGTGTAACCAGCAAAGAGACATCATGTAATTCGTACGTAATTGTTAGCCTGCATAATAGTATCACACACAGAGAGTTACTACAACTTTTTATGTGTCTTGAGACTTGGACCACGTAGACATTATTTATGTGTCTGTGTATAGGTACAGTTAGCGCTTTAATGGAATTGCTTTTTAATACAGGAATTTCAAGATAAGTCTGACCAAGTCTGACTTATTTACATCCTTGTAGACGCAGACACTTAAGGAAATGAACACTGAGCATTCTACTGGTCCAGTTACAACTAGGAAGTGGAAACAAACGATAGATTCACCTATTCGAACTGTAATGTGGGAAAATTTTTGTAAAAACTTCTTCTATAATTAGCATAATACTACTAGAAGCTTAGAAACACAATTATTTGTTGAAATGAAAGATAAAGCAAAGTCAAGAAAACAATGCAATGTCAATGATTACACTACAATTCAAACATTGATACCGTCTTTATCGTTTCATTTCCCTATGTTCCAAAAAAAATTAAATGATTGAATGAATGAACGGATCGAAAGAATAATATTAACATGCTTAAATGAGAAAATATTATTTTACAACGCAATATACCAAACAAATATTTATTTATAGTGTTATTCAAGAGCATTACATCATTTGCATGAGTAAACCTAAAGTACCTATTAGGTACAATATTGAAAGTCCATTAGAATTGCATAGTTAGATAAATTATGATCGTTCTACATTTTGCACACTTTTTCACCATATTAAATGTGCACTCCCCAGTTAAATAGAAATAAGTAAATGTAAATAGAATAGAAACATAAATAGCCTGATTTAGTTATTTGTTATTTCTAGTTTAATTAGTTCAATCACTTAAAAATTAGGTTTACTATAGCAGAGCAATGGTCAATTCTACATGACATAAATAAGAATGAATGTTATACTCATACTCACTACAATTCTCATCTGCATTTATACATAGTTAATACCACATTCTTACAAAAATACACCTTAGAGAAAAGTGTTACAAGGTAGTGCATTTTATTTGTTAGTTTTGTTTGTTATTATTTTATACATGCAGTAACCTCAGTACTTAGTACTTGGTATGTAAGACGTGCTGTTGTAGTGTGTCTTAATAAAGCCTATAATGCTATTATGAATTAAAATATTCGTACATTACAATTGTATATATAGAAGGAAACAATAATTTACTTTGGCTAGGTGAATTAAAATTTTGCCCGTAATTCTAAGCAAATTTTGGATTTGTAATGGATTGCATCTATTGTAAATTGAAGACGTCGACAGGATAGGCAAAAAAATATGCAACTAAGGCGAAAATGTCTCATTAATTGATCTTTAGCTATAATGTACGTACAAATATATGAATGAAAAATTGAGTGTGTATGTGTGTAACTAATAATAAATAGTTTATTGTACCAAACAGATCATTTCTGTAGCTAGTTTACACTTTTTGTAATCATTATTACTAAACTAATCCCGATAAGTCTACCATACTCTTGTTCGTATAATGCCTGACTAGTTATAACCAGTGAACTATATCTTTTGTCACATACCTAATTATAAGTACTTGCCCCACTGTATAGTGCATATACTAATGTATAATGCTTGTGAAATGTCTAGTAAAAATGTTATCTATCTATTACATTGGTAAGCATTAATCATTTAATCGTGCTTCTTCAGTGTGTCATTCATTAATGCTATTAAATTGTATATTGAGTCAACATCAAGCTTCAATATTTTATAGGTTTTCATCAATTGTGTAATAAATATAAAGCTTTTCTTCGTATCTGCACAACCACTATCTACTAATCGAAAAGATTAGTGTACATACTTGAAGAACAATACTGCATTTAGTATTATTAATATTAATTACACTTACATTCAACTGCAATATTGATAGCATATAAATTTTTAAACATTAATATGATGCTGATAACAAAAAAGGATTTTTCCTTATGGCTTTTCGACAATTTGCAATTTAATGTTGCCTTGTCATTGTCTTTGCGTGTGCCTATGTTTCTGGTAGGTAATATTATAACAATGCGAAGTTGATAAGCTAAAGTAAAAATCCCACGGAGAATAACAGATAGCATGATCTTGTTATACCACTCTCTCGCATTACCGTATACTAAATAAGCTATTAATTATTCAACGAAAGTATTTCCACACTCATCCATATGATACTTAAATAGGTATGTGTCAACAATACGAGATTGGTGCTCTCATCACTCTCACGTATGTGTAATAATATATTAACAGTTCCAAATTGTGATTTACCGACATATGATCGAGAATATCATAGTCGTTAGGTCTACAATTAAAGAATTTAGGCAGGTTCACGGTTCACGAACTCAAACAGACAATTAGAGACGAAGAATAATCTTAGTCTCACCGTTTCACCATTAAACTCACATACAATACAAACAGATAATAACTAAAACTCATGCTTCAGTTAAAACTCATATTCATAGTGCAGCTACTAAAAAGATATACTAGTATATGTACATATACTACGTATACCTAGTACAAATTGCAAGGTTATTATACAGTACAAAAAACATACCGTGCTTAATCAGGCCAATTAAATTCTTTCAGTGCTTCCGATTCGTAATGCATGGATATTAAGAAGCTAATAAAATAGACTTCATGCTTTTGCATGCACTAAATTTTATGTGTAAACTATTGGTCAATTGGCAGAAGAGGAATCATCCAAGTCTTTAATATTGCGTTTATGCAATTCTTGTATGAGTGCATGAATATCAGAATAGGCACAGGTATGTGTATAAACTTTTTTGTCCGTAGCGTCTGTACCAATGCCCATTTTATTTATGCGTCTTCCTCAATCTCAAGTAATCTTTAATACTAACAGACCACGGAAATATTTTGTGGATGAAGATTCAGCATTTCTTAGTTTCAATTTCTGACTTCCAAAATTTCTCAAAATGAAGAGACAGTCTTACACATTAGAAAAAGTTCCCGTAAGTCATGCATTTGTATTTTATTGGTAGTGGAATATTTATTTTGAGATATATTATGGAATAATATTATATGATTTCATTTCGTGGTTAAAGGAAAAAGGGCATACAAATAAAGGTTTTGAAGTTGACAATTCACAACCTTCAGAAGGATATCTCGTGGACATTCCAACAGTTAAGGGCGATAAAGATGGCGAAGCTAAAAATGTAAGCATTAAAACACTTCAATTAAATATTGAAAAATAACTTTACTTACAATTCAAATTAACATGGGATGTCAATGAATTTTATACGAGAATTTATGTTATGTTATATTTAGGGATCTGAAGAACCGGAAAGAGATAATTTTGACAACCCGACCGAATTTCTATTATCCATTATTTCCATGAGTGTTGGAGTAGGAAATTTTTACAGGTAGGTGGGAAATAATATACCCAAAGCAAATAAGTTGCATTTCCTACATTCATTTGCAAATAAATAGTTACTAAAACACACTATTTCCATTTTAGATTTCCCTTCACTGCTTATGAAAATGGCGGAGGAGCCTTTTTGATACCGTACTTAGTTGTATTATTCATGATAGGAAAACCTATTTATTATATGGAATTAACTTTAGGACAGTTTTCGTCATTTGGCCAAGTGAAATGTTGGAAAATGTCTCCATTCTTCAAAGGAGTAGGTTATGGCTCGACACTTGGTTCATTTTGTGTCGTTTCGTATTACTGTTCCATAATGGCTTTGACAGTCTTCTATTTCTTTGCTTCGTTTCAAGCAACATTGCCTTGGACAAATTGCAAAGAGTCATGGGCAGGGCCAGATGTTTGTTCAGAAAACTACACTTGGATCGGTGAAAACGGAACAGCCACTAATAAATCCAGTTTGGCTCAACTGTATTTCGAGTGCGTGACATTGACAGCTAAAGACAGTGAAGAGCTGCATCATTAACTATTTATAATAAGCATTGAGTTAACTCTAATGACATGAAATTCTAAACTGTTTGTCATGTGTGTGGATATATTTATTTTGTGTGAACACCCACGTGTAATTCTGTCATTTAATTCACATGCAGAAATGAAGTTCTCAAACAGTATGACAACATTGACGATGGAATAGGATATCCTGAATGGAGGTTGACGCTTTGTCTCCTATTTTCTTGGATCGCTGTATTCTTTTCTCTTGTCAAAGGAGTCAAGAGTTCTGGGAAAGTTGCCTATTTCACTGCCATTTACCCGTATATCGTATTGATCATTCTTCTAATACAAGGACTCACTAAAGAAGGATCTACGGATGGAATCATTTATTTTCTCAAACCGCAATGGAACAGAATTTACGAACCGAAAGTAAAGTTTGTATTTATATTCATCGCAAAACATCTACATAATTATGTGCAATGACAAATATACATGCAGGCACATTGCAATGTGGAGTGTGATACTAATACCTACACATTATACTTACACACATAGACACATAATAATGCATATTGAATTATCAAGGCTGGTGAAGACTATGATCACTAATCGTCATTTTTTGTAAAGGTTTGGTTTGCTGCAGTCAGTCAGTGTTTCTTCTCATTGTCAACGGGATTTGGTCCTATTATAATGTATGCGTCATATAATCCGTTTCGGCATAATGTTTACAGGTAATCTTAAACACGTAGAAAACAATTAATGTGTTAGATTTAGAGTGTCATTTAGGTTACATATTTATTATTGTACATATTAATTTGCTTGTTGTGTTATGTATGTTTTAGGGATGCCATGATTGTAAGCGTAATGGACACATTCACAAGCTTGTTAGCAGGTATACTATATTCACAAATACTTATCCTGAATAAAATTATGTGTCCCTCAACACATAAATTCAATACTAAAGTAGGCCCCTATACTTTCATATGGTGTATTGCCCTTTTAACCGTTCTTTTCTTTCAGGTTTAACAGTTTTCGCAATTTTAGGAAATTTAGCTTCGGAATTAGATGTTGGTGAGATTTTAAACTATGATTGTATTTTCAATTGTATTTAATATACCTAATAATTCTAAGAAAATGCAGATGGATTATTTTACGTTGTTACGCACTAAAATAAATTTCGTTAAATTTTTATCTATACTAGATATATCCGTTGTAGCAAAAAGTGGCCCTGGGTTAATATTCGTGTCTTATGCAGACGCAATTTCTAAATTCGAGTGGGTACCTCAGGTAATAAAAATATGGAGGATGTAGTAAATGTAAGTTGAGACAGTAAGTGGGGCGCATTTTTGTTTATAAAAAATCGATTGTTTCTATTTTTAAGTTATTTGCAGTGCTATTCTTCCTCATGTTATTTTCACTGGGAGTAGGAAGTGCAGTCTCTTGGCAAATGGCAGTCATTACTGTAATATGTGACCAATTTCCTCAATGGTCTCGATTTTATGTAACGCTCGTAACTTGCATAGCATGCTTCTTGGTCGGATTAATTTATTGTACTCCGGTATGTCCTGATGAACAGATTTATTTTATTTTATTCCTGCAGTTAAAAATGCACCATGTCTATCCAAACATTTTTTTCGTGTTTTTAACAGGGAGGACAATTTCTCTTAACCTTGGTTGACAGGTAATGATGACATTTTCTAAGGTTTAAACAACTATTCAAGATGTTGGCACATGTATGGTATCACGCTTGAATTTTATTTACAGCTTCGGTGGAAACTTTACGATATACGTTTTAGCCACTTTAGAAGTTGTCGGGATAGTTTGGGTCTACGGACTTTTTAACTATTGCAAAGATATAGAATTCATGCTGCAAAGGAAAATTAGCTGGTTTTGGAAATTCTGTTGGGGATTTTTCGTACCAGTCGTCCTCATTAGTATACTCGTCTATTTCTTGATAGAGTATGAGACAGTTCAGCACAACAATGTTAAGTTTCCCACAAGTGCCATTGGTAAGTTCAAATAAATTCATTGTACATGTTATATCATAAAAAATACATACTAAGCGATTACAAGAAACATGTCTAATTTTTTCTTTTTAGTAAGTGGATGGATTTTGTCAGCTTTTTGTTTGGTTTTTGTACCTATTTGTGCTATTCACGCTATTTTGACAAGGAAAGCTGACACTTTATTTGAAGTAATTGATAATTAATATATGTTCAGTAATAATCATGACGCAATAATATTTTTGTCGACCTTATAAAATAATTTTGTCATTTCTGTCGTTTAGAAACTACGACTATCATTCCTGCCCACTAAAGACTGGGGTCCACAAAAAGCTACACATCGAGCAGAATGGATAGAATATAAACGTAATTGTTAGACTTCAAAATATACAAGCGTATACATGGATGATGGAATGCTACTTCATACGTCATTTTTAATACCTAAATTTTGGTTTTCACAAATAAGTAAATTGGATGAAGCGAACAATTATTAATAAATCGAAATTTTTCAGCAAAAATGTAATTACGTACTTTACTTATCATTTAATGTAACAATATTACATATCATTTTGTCTTTATGCGCATTAAATTGATTATATTATTTTATCTCATTGTATTTAATTTAAATATTATTAACATAATGTTCATTATCACTCTTAAAATACAGTAGTTTCGACTACTATACAAACAAACTTAACTACGTCAAATATTTAAGTATATATTATAGGTATGGTTTTATTTACAATGTAAAACCAAAAGTAATACATTTCACATAAATCCATTAATCACTTTTACTTAACAGTAAGCGATTTTATACACAATACAAGAGATCAGACAACACCGTAAAGTAAACTACAACAGATATATTAAATATATAGACATCACATGGACATGCAATTGATTTAACACACGTTTTGATTTACTAATAAGAAAAAGTAGAAATAAATGTAGCAATTGAGTATGGGTTTCTGTTATTTACGTCTTTCTTTGTTTAGTCTTACATCTTATAGAGACTTCATTGAACTGGAACTAAGGGAAGGGGACCCGGATGGCTTCCTGAAAATTCAACCCACAAAAGCATGAAGTAAATTCGACTTTTTAGACCTAAAATCTTAATTTACGAGTCTAAAGTGAAAAGCTCGAAATTTCTTCGGTGTTTCTGTGCTTACCTCCTTTTTCCATTAGAAATGGGAGGTTCCACTCTCTTATACACAGCAACGTGATCAACGTCAATTAATCCAAACGGGTGGAAGAAAACAAGTTCCCAACAATTTGTGGGTAATTGAAAGTTTTCGGTAAGTTCCAAGGGATTGGGGGCACAAAAGCGTTTATTAGACAAAGGTCCTATGATCAAAACGTAAGCTCCTTGAAAAGCTTTAAGATATTCCATAAACACTGGTATGCTATTAAAGTAGCAGAAAATTGCCATATCATTGGAATTTCCGAAAGGGTTTTCTGCAGCAAAATCTTTTCCCACAAACTGAAGTGGAAGAAACATGGGTGGGGCATACTGACTCGTCCACCACCGAAAATCCACTTCGACTCCCGTCAGTTCTATTTTATTGACATCGTCATCACTGTCCAAGTAGTACTGGAGAAGATATTTACTTAACAACCATTCTAGAAGTCCAGTTCCACAACCAATGCTCCATACATGAGACACACGAAGAGAATAAACGAAAGCTGAGAGTTTTCTCAAATCTTCTTCAGTCGGAATAGGCCAAGAGAGTAAATGAATAATAGAAAGTTGAGCTTTATCCTCAGATTCGATTACTTGTCGCAGCTGCTCAATAATTCCTTTGTGGTCGCCTGTTTTGTGCAGCGAGATGATTTCTTGGACCACAGGATCGTTTCTCCCACTCATGGTTGTGATTAGAAAAACGATCTTAGTTACAATTAATAGATTATGAAGTAATTAAAGCTGACTTTCCGTGCACTTACTGACACAAGTTGTATTAAAAGAAAAGTTAAGAGAACCAGACTTTCTTTCTCACTCGACAAAAAGAAACTAACTGTTTCCATACAACGTATCTGAATTTCTTGGTATTTCCTACGGCATACCAAGACTCTAACACTACAGCAGATACTAAAGAAGAAAATAATAGCTACTGTCCTATGTTATATTACGAAATACTATAATATGATTGTGTTATACATTGCACACTAAGTCGTGCTCTACGAAATAAAACGAATTTGCTCGCAAAAGATAAGTAAG
Organism: Pogonognathellus flavescens; assembly: GCA_019776165.1. Classification (NCBI taxonomy): domain Eukaryota; kingdom Metazoa; phylum Arthropoda; class Collembola; order Entomobryomorpha; family Tomoceridae; genus Pogonognathellus; species Pogonognathellus flavescens. The sequence continues at coordinate 37,638 of JABASD010000842.1, read as the reverse complement.
TAGGTATGTCTCGTCCCATCGTCACCAACACACTTCTCCGTGGTAGAAGTGCTCAAGGAAGCATTTCTTAGCATTGGCCTTGCTGATCGTCTTCGTCATTATATGTTATAATGTAAAATGTTCATAAGTAAATCTAGCTGCAAATAGAATTTGCTCGTGTACCAAGTGAGACGAACACAAGAAAGCACACTACACAAGAAGAATCATACATGACTTGACTTGATTTTGCAAACACCATCAACAAACACCATATTGTCCCAATTGTCCCTGTAATAGTCTCGCCAGTAGTAAGAGCACTAAATTCCCAGGGCAAGTATGCATAAGTAAACACTTCCTTTTCCTACAAAAGCAATGCATAGTAAGTAGACAGTCCCATGTTCATCACTGTTCCGTAAAGTTGTTGTGTGTACTCAAGCTACAACGAAAAGTCTGCTTGCCAAATTATCTTTTATGGAACTATGGAACTGATCCAATTCACTAGGAAAACCACATGTGCACATTGTAATTTTCATTGTGAAATCGGGGAGCACGACGAATCGCACTGTTTAATTGGCTTTTGCGTTTTGTGTCGTCTACATATGTGTGCAAATAAAAATCACTTTGTTGCTTTATTTACATTGTCTAACACGATTTTCATTATTCAAATGTTGAGAAACTATAAGCTTTCCAATTTTGCAATGATTTTCTGCTTTGAAATACCTGAATTGCATTGGGCGGTCGTCTGATGTAATATCATGTCTGGTTGTAAACATAAAGTACAATCACGTACATACATTTTAAGCGCTTTGTGTGGGATATGGTTTTGACGAGTAAAACTATTACAACAAAAGTCTGATTTTTCTCTTTCTCCAATGAATTAAGTAAGTCGGCCTTCTTTTGCGTTGAACATTACACTCTGTAGTGTTAGTTAACATTATCTTTGACAAGTTGACAGCTGTATAGCTCTGTTAGGCAAACTGATTTCTTAAGCTATTGCGGAAGAACCTACAACCATCTTTTGTTACTCTATTTTGGCATCATCTACTTCCTGAGTCTTGGATCTGCATTTATGTACCAGTGCAGTGGCATGGTATTTATATTGCTTTCGCTTGATTCGTATCCCCGGTGTCTCTACGCTTTAGCTTAACAAATTTGCACAGCTCCTGCCCTATGTGCGTATCGTTTCGGTGTAAATGGTAATCACAACAAGATAGGCATCAGTCAGTTTTGTTCGCGTTATTTACGTACTGAAGGTTTCTGACGCTCTTATAGATAGCCAATTTATCTATCCATCTTTGTATAGGGGCGTACTACAGTTAGTATTTAACATTGGTAGGCATTACATTTCATATATTAACGGTTCGCACAAAAGTTCATTATATTTAGGTGTATTAAACTGCAAGGAGTCTGAACATTTATCAATGCCAAATGAATGAATGCAAACAACTTAGATCTCTGACTGACTTGTTTATTACTTGCTAAATTCCCTTCTGCCATAATGACGATAATAATAAATAAACCATATAAGCTTGCATGTGCTGAAACGTTTTAATTTAATCCACTAAACTTGTTTAACAACATGTGTCACCTTAATAATATTTGAACGCATAATTTAATCTAATCGGAAAGTTCTAAATGTTGGAATAATTTCTAATTATTTCGGAGTCATGATGAATTAAGGTAGAGGAAGAATAGCAACTGGTTCGGACTGATTCGGTTTTCCTATGTAAATTTTCCACTGTTTTCGATGAATCTCGAAAATTCCTGAAAGTTGTTAAAAAAGATATTTCATGGTTCAGATTACAATTTCATGCAACTCTCGAGGTTCGTAGTACAGTACAAGTAATATTGTACTTGAATTTGTACCTACGCTTAACTTAATCCTTGGGAAAAACCGATTTACATTTATAAATAAATACATCAACACAATATCTTGTATTCTTGTATCATTGACCTTCGTAAGTACCAAAAACAAAATTTTCAAATGTCACATACCAACAGCGACAGTTTTAGTGTCTTCTTTGTCTTCTGTACGAAATATTGGGAATTCAGGATCACTCTGGTCGCTTAAGATATTTCTGACATCACTTGCGTTTACAGGCGTGGGATAACGTGCTATGGTATTGTGTCTGTGAATGTTTGTCTCGTATAGATTTTCCGGAATTTTCATCCTCAGATACCTAACCATAACATATTCACAAAACAAACATCAATATTTTGTCAATAGGTATATCCTTTGTACTGTAACTTAATTCTGAACACATTTTGTTTGAACTTGGCCATTCAACTCATATTTTAGTAGAAATCATACCTGTTGCAGTGAGGCAGACTTTCACCTTTCTGAACAGTCAATACATCGACTGTAGATTCCGATGTCTCATTACTCCCAGGACTTACTTCAATATTGTACATGAGAGGCTCTTGATCTTCTGTTTGTTGACGGAAATATAAATTCACGCTTATACCATCCGATATTCCATTGCCTTTGTCGTGTAATATTTTTACAACTCCTCGGAGGTTCTTTGCATTCAGTAATGCTCTGGCTACAAAAGCCCTAGCTATACACCACATTAACAAACGTCAATCAAAAGTCGGCATAATCCCAGAACTATTATACTAACAGATTTTTCTTTAAAACTAATGGGACCTACGAGTTCCTTCTGCATAAACATTTGTAGGATAAAGGGTGTTAACAGAGTAAATCATTCCATGGTGATTGAATCCCATGGTATATCCGGGTAAATGGCCGGCGTAGGTTAATGTTGTGAATTTCTCGAGTGTTTTTCCAGTGTCATCAACGATTTCGGCAGCTACTAAATAAATGTTGTTCAACATCTCTGAGTCCGCATCTTCTGTGTGCCCAAGAATCATCTGATATAAAGACAACGATAATTTAAGGCACAAAGCAGTACTATACTGTACAGTATTACTTGTGCTGTTTTTATTTCATATTCTTTTACTTAAGGGAACACAATTTCATCAAGCAGATGTAAACTTTAGGAAATCATAGGAAAATTTTGAACAAAATTTCTTTTTTACTGAAGCAATAAGTAATAAAATATATTTATAACTACTTCCCTAATTAATATTTATGTTTACAATCATTTCTTGGTTTACCTCTTCATTATTGCATAAAACAGATGTACATCCTTTCACACCAAGTTGAGTGTTATGTGCATTTCCATGATTCTTTGGGTACATCATTAATGAGTCCACGTGTAGAATGAACAACTTTAAAATGCACATGAGAGAACTACATTATCAATCATTAGACATTTTATTTTATGTGTTGATAATACGATATTTGTTCACAGAAGAAAATTTTTGTACCTTATAAAAAGGCACATCACTACCCTCAGCCATTCCTTGAATTTCGTCTATGTATTTAGGGAACTTGAAGCAGCATATATCTAGACTTTTTGCATACCATTCCTTTCCCTCAGGTGTTTCGTATTTGAGGAGTGCAATCTTGTTGAAAAAATTCCATTTGTCCAATAAATCATGAATTAAGGATTTGAATGTGCGACCCTGCAAATCATAAACACAACCGAAACATTATTATGCTAGTACCTATTGCCTATATATATGTACATGCTAATACTGTAGGTACCTACCTTAATTACATTTCATGTCTGTAAAATCATATCAATTAACAACATACCGGATAACTTCAGCAACAATTAATTATGTAAAAGATATAAAGCTACTTTAAATTGAACTACACATTTCACAGAGAAAAATATTGTGTTAACATTTTCCTTACGATGGAATATCCCACAGTGTAGTTAGTTCCTTTGACGTACAGAACTGGAATTTGCTCCAAACGAGTATTTCCACTGATTTTTTCCATGCTTGGCTTTATCGATTTTTAAATTAGTGACAATAATGAAGACATGTAAGTCTTGATTTTTCGTGGCCCGACTATTCTCCCACAGTCTGGAGCACCCTATTAAAGAGTTCGTAGATTCTCACACTCACAATAAGTAATTGGGAAAGTATATGAACTAAATACTTTTGTGATGACCTTCAACTCAATGAAGCACACTCTTTGATTGAGTATAACAACTTGGTTCTATAGAATCGCCTGGATAATACAGTTAGCTTAGCTAGATATCAAGAAAAACTCGTTACAGATATACTGGAAGCTAACAATTAGTACGTGCATGTAATTAGGCGCTTACTGTGGCAATTTACGTTACTTAAAGTGTACGGGAATGTAAAAAAACATGTTCGCATAGGTACAATGAGTAAAGTAAATAAAAATAATGTTATGCATATAACCTACTTACGATTTGTATAGTAATACAATGTGACGTCAGTGAGTCAGACCTGAGAAAAAATAAGTCATCCGGAGAAACCTTATAAATCGCTATTGCTACAAACTATAGTATTATATACTTTTTGTATACAATTTTTATATACATAACCCTGGGTCGGTAATTAATAACTAAGTATAGGATTGCTATGCCTTTACATACACTAAGCTAGTTTCATGCTAAACCTCATTGAATTTTTCCCGAGTAATAATTGTATTTGTAGGCGATGAAAACTTTTGTTTAGTTTAGGAGTGAAGAAATAATAAATATTAATTTATTTCCACACTACTGCAGCTTCATATTTACTGTATTCACATCCAAAATTTCATACATACAACGATACACCCATTCTAAACCAAAACCAGAGTGTCCAGAGTAGAATGGGAATTCCACAGATAAACTCTTAAATGTTTTTCCTTTCGTACAAGTTAGGTACAAACGCATCTAAGAGTATGAAAGTACAAACAATTTTTGCACCGATATGCTGCTACGACTTATAGAGTTAAACAACCAATGGAATCCTAAGAAACATTGTTCAGTATTGTAGTAAATACGATTAGGTATGACCATAAAAGTGTTTGAACAGCACAAATTAGTAAGCTTAGCGTTTCTAGATATCATTGAGTCATTTGTCATTATGTTGTATCCTCTGGAGCTTGGGATTCAATAAGGAATGTCGTGTGATAAGGGCAATTATAATTGTATAGTAATACATAACAAATAACATACAGCTATTTCGCTGCTCAATGTGGGATTGGGGATATCACAATAAAAATTTCCAATTAATTAACATTATTGAGAGTACAAGATATTATTACAGCACATGCAATGAAAGAAAATGGCATTTTCGAGGATATAAGGTACACGTATTGTTAAGTTAACGTTTAATGAAGGTGATTCGGGTGAATGCACGACTTATTTAATTACTGGAGTATTTACATACTCGAGGATCACCATTTTATAATTATGTGCTGGTTGTAATACATTTAATTTTTGCTTAGTCTTCTTTCTATTCCCCTTAGAACAGAATTTCGTCTTTATTCGATTTTCTTCTTTTGCAAATAAGCTCTTCGGAAGAAATTAGCAAACAAGAAGAAATACGAAGCATACATTCCGAAAGCTAGATGAATATTACTGTATGGTCGATTGCAATCTCCTCCATTAACTGAAAAACAAAATTATGCGGTACAATCATTATTTTCTGTGAGAGCATTATATTCATACAGTGATCCATATTTTAAAATCAAACATCCATTAGGTAAACAAGAAATTGAATAGTGCATGTGGAGATTTAACGCTTACGTTGAATGGAATACGTGTAGACGTTGATTATAACTCCCACGACCATTTGGCTGAGTTGAAGACACGTCAAAATCAAAGCTAATTTTTTAGGCATGTTGATTCTTAATGACTGAAATAAAAACATTTATTAATTTCCCACAACGAGTATAATGTACAATATGTTATGCGTATAACGTACAAATTAACAAGTTATTTCCTCAGTTTTTATTAAAATTAGTATCTGAACCTTTGATTATATATAACATGCAACTTTTCTCACGTATAACTTACTTTCATAGCGTAGTACGTGTACATGAGTGCGTGAACAAAGTAGTTCATGGTACAGAACCATCGATTAGATTGATCGTAGGAATCATATGAAAACCAACAGAAACAGCAAACGCTCATGTGGTGATACCTGCAAATACACAACAAGTAGATTAAACCTAGCATTCTGCAATAGGTGCACCGGTGTACGTATACATAATTCTGTACGAAGAAGCAACATACGTAGGTACTTATTTATTTTCACACAAAGTAATAATTTTTATGGTTATTAGTTACCAATGAAGAAAAATCAATGGCTGCTTGCGCAAAATGATGAAAGCTGTGTCTCCGAATTCCACAATTTTGGAAAGAGCAAATAGCAGGCCCCATAAAGATGTCGCGATATTGTGATTCTCTCTGAAAAAGTTAAAACAGAAATTCTTTGTTATCAACCGTAAGTAAAACGTTCACCCACCATTTATTCTACCTGGTCCTGGTTGCAATACTTTATGCATCATTTCTTACAAAAGCATTCAAACGATTTTCAGTGTCACAAATTATCTATACCTGAATCTTAAAAGAATCATAATAGTATCGAGTTTAATTTTATGTAATGCGTTTTCAATCCACATAATAATTAAATGATCTAAGGTAGTGTAAGCCGAGTATGTAGTTAGGTTGATCATTTTTACTAATACGTATCTTTACCGTCTAATATTGCTGCAGCATTGAAAAAACTGTAACCTAAGCTTTACATTATGGAATAAGATATATCATATCATGACATGGTATTTCTTTTGTTGACAAACTGTAGTAATATTTCATGTACAGCATATAGTAGTTTCGCAAGGATTATAATATAATGTATGAAAGCTGTACTAAAGCAAGATGTGGAAGGACCTCATACAAACAATTTCGTGCATACAAAATAAAGTCGGGAGCTGCAGTTGACGCTGAAGGATATTCTATCTGTAAAAGCATGTTATTTTCTTTGGGCGGTACTACTACTGTGTACGTGTGTTGTGTAGTGAACTTACAGCATGCAAACTGATCGATGAAATCCATTAGGTTGGCCCACCACATACAGCAACTCCGGAACAGACCGTAAAAATCCCGCTGCAGAAAATAGAGCGAGAGACACATTCCAAATTGTAAGAATTCTTCTTAGCTGAAACGGAGGACGATTTCGCATTACTAATTGTCCCAAAAAAATCGTTATCATGTAGATTACGGAAGCGTAGACACTCCAGTGCCAACGTTGAGCCATCCATTCTCGCCATTTCTCATGGTCGTATTTTTCAAACTCAAAAACTGTGATATAAGTAGGGTCGTAGGACACTGACACACCCTGTAATGTAGTTGGTAAAAAGTTGGAGCTCAACGAAGATTCGGAAGTTTTGTTCATTTTGATTCTTCGTGTAACACCTTGCTCCTAGTATCAGTATAACAAGTAAATAACAAAAATATGCACTTGTATACAAATGCAGTCAATCGATGAACAAAAGTTTAACTTAGTCTTCTTGAGTCTTTCTTGAGTGAGCTGTGTTGTAAGCTGCTTAACTTTAAGTAGTAGATAGGCATTCGCAGCTTGATACCGGCAGTAGTCGTTAGGTTTTAGTGTGTATATTTATATTTGTATGTGTATTTAGGCACTGCACTGTATTGAGTCATGACGTCTCGTGTTCTTCGATAACTAAAATCAATGAATGACTAAAGTCTGCTGAAGTAAAGAGATTCCTGGAAATCTGCGATCTTAGAAATGCAAAAACTAAAGGAGCTTGAATTAATAATATATTTAAGCATATCTAGCTGAAGAAACAGATTTTTGGAAAAGATTCTACTATCCTACAATTCTACCTAGGTATGTTGAATTGTTAAAACTAAAGTGTAAACTTAAATGTCGAAGGAGAAACTGGGATTCGTTGTTAATGCATAAGAATAGAAATCCTATTTTTGATGCAGGTATAAAGAGAGTAGGGCAGAAAACTTGAGGGAAGGAAAAGGAACGCAGACCAGCTAAGCTCCTGTGTCTCGTCGTAAGACCCCAGTGAAACTATTCTGCTTCTATAACTTGATTTGGAGTTTTGCTAGATTCCTTTTTCTTTCTGGAGTCTGTGTGTTTAATGCAAACGAAGTCCACTCTCTGTGTACACGGCTTTTATGGACGTACAGTATGTGGGTAAAAGTTTTCCCTTTAGTGAACTTTAGGTTGACGCCTCGCCTCACCGCACATGCACTCGTATCGTAGATCGTAGTGGTGTACAGAACATTCACCGATATTTTAGAATGACACTGCTCAAATGAATTCTAGCCTCTCGTTGGCATTGGCACTGGCCCTAATTGACCAATTTATTTAATTAAATGTGCAACTAAATGCTATGATCTTGTTTGATTGTGTGTTCTATCATATATTCATGTATTCACAGCTCTGTATAATTCTATGGCTCTAGATTTCAATCCGTTTCACGCACTGACTTCAGTTTAATCAATTTTATTACTGCTGCAATTGCGGAGAATTCAGTATTCTCATGTAGGTACACAGCAGGCACGTACACTTCTACTTCTACCCTCCTCTAAGGCTTATGCAGAACAATAGATGAGCATGGGTAAATCAAGAAGACTACTTATACAGAATCGACCGCGACCGTGGGTAATCCCCACTTGTATACATTTTAGCTAACATGCTGCATACCGTCATATTTAAATTGAACACGTGCATTTGTCAACTACAAATTATGTATGTAGGTTTAACAATTTCACAACTTGCCACGATTTATAATATGCATTACAATTTGTAAGAAAGAAGCAGCAGCATAAGGCTTAAGACAACTTTATTATTATGTCAATGCAATAATATTGAAATATGTAAGTATTGATAATGCAATTGTTTTTAAAAGCCATTAACCGCGTCATAAAAGTTAATGTTCAGGCAATAAGGGAGTTTCGCTTGTGTAGAAAATTCCATATAACTTATAATAATACGATAGTTCAACTCCTCCTTCATTGAAGGTGATACACAACAAAACATAAGTTGAGACAGAGGAGAGCTCAGTTTTTATTTTCCTACGATAAATTCCAGATTTCATACGAAGATAAAGACTTACAATACAGCACTACGTTCACAACAGTACCTACTCCAGTTTAGAATAATATTCATATATGGGCTTTTCTGGAATATGGATGGAAAATTTGTACTTAACTGTGTAATGGTAATGGTAAAGTTGATATTGTACCTACACATAGCACATACTACACTACACAGATAAATACTTACTTGAGTACATGCTACACAGAAAAACACAGGGTATATGTCTAGAACCGACAAAACTAACAATATATAAGTTTAAGACGCGGTTTTATTACATCCATCCATAGCACATATAATATATCTTCATATAAATTCATGTACATTAGTAACAGAAAAAATTCACAGATTTATGTTCTCTAGAGAGATAAATTATTAATTGCTCCATTTTTGTGCGAAGTGTTTTTGGAGTCCAGCACCTCTGAAACAAAAACATTAACTTGTGACGACACACCTGTAAATCGTTAACTGGTTTCAATGGTATGTAAATATTAAATATGTACAAAATGAGCATAAAGTAAAATCGTAACTAGTGTTGACGAAGACGTAATAAGCGAATAAAAAGTAAATCTGACTACTTACTGTGACTACACATAGATTTAGCAACAGCGGCTAGCGGCTTCGGCTACTAAGTAGGCTTGTATAGTAGATCTTACTAAATCTATGTGACTACATGACTTGGGATTGTTCTAAAGCTATAATGTTGCATGAAAATAAGTTTATCAGAATCAGAGGATGTATGAAAACCTCAAATTGAGATTAATACCAATATTTATACAGAGCACAGTACGTCATATTCTCATGTCATTAGCATGGGCAGCAATAATACATGCTAAAGGTAGTTCATATTTTGTAATGTTGTTTACGAAAACTCACATACTACGACAAGACATTCTTAACAGCAGTACTAGTGCAACCAAACAGCTATCTATACAATTTAGCATTTTTCACATGCAGAGTATTCGGAGTTTAGAGTCCTTTTGCCCCTATAAAAACTTGGGTGTTCTTAAAGCGAAATTAATTGTTGTTGCTGTCCGAGACATTACTCAACCAGCCAGTAATGCTCACAGTGTGCATCATTACTGGAGCCATTTATTCCACTAATTGCAGTAAGTATGCGAATTTCCAGTAATTATAAATAATGTTGTTGCACAACTTTGTATGTATATAATTTGATTTTCTTGTTCTCAATAAAAACACTTAATATTATAATAACTCGTACTCGTAGCATCAATTTCCTGTGTATGTTTAGGTGTCAGGTGTTCATTTTTGTTTTTATTCTTGTTCATACGTAATACGTAAATATACAAATGTGTCGAAATATATTAATTGTCGATACTTTACTTAAAATCTGATATGAAATCTTTACTTACAAAACTTCTTCAAATATGTACATATACAGAATATACACATTAGAAATTACTTATACACACATATTACTATATTTTACAAATTCTGCTTAGAAAGGTGTGTACTAAACATCAATTTGACTAGGTATCACTCTATCACTGTAGAACTATCTTTGTATCTTTTAACTGTATGGTAAATCAGACTATGAAGTAATTATCAACAATTTTCCTTGAAGTATATTTTGTACAGTTTTTCCTATCATACTTAAAATATTAGGAAGGTCAAACATTCTTCTTTTTGTCTGAATTTGAATTTCAAACGTTAGGAAGCCGTTTCTGGTGACTGGTTCCAGGTAAATTTCATTTGCTACTCTTGGAGAATTCAGTAGTATCAAACATGAAGTCACAATTTTTAAAGAATTCATAGTCTCAACAATGTAGCTTAGAACTGCCTCTGTTATTAATACGGGTAACCTTAGCTGAAAAAACAATAAACAGTATTATTAATCAACATAAATTATGCAACTTTGTAATGCATTAACACTGAAATACAAAGTAATCTAATTATATGGTGGCTTTACCGAAAGAAAGACCGCATAGTAAATTATAGTCGTTGGAGCAAGGAAAATTGCGATTGTAAATATCAGAGAGCTGACAAACATCTCGGATGTGCTTAGTTGTATCGAATCCACACGATTTCTAAGCGGATTCCACTTCCTTCCGTAAAAGAGCCTTCCAAGTGACTTTAAAGCTCTAAGCTGAATTGCAAACAGTCTAAAACGAACAGAGGTATAACACTATTATGTAATGTTGTACATTACAAACTTTTAACCATTTGCTAGTTTTATTTTAAAATGACACACATTCTCACCTGGTTGCATATATGTATAAGCAATAAATGTGAAATGTGGTGATGCTCAAAAGATCTTTAACCAAAGCAACTTGTACGGTTAGACCTAGGACGCCCACCTGAATAACCAGAGTTAAAATAAAGGACAAAATGGGCTGCAAAATACCTGTAAAATAATTATTGGATTAATAATTAACGTTTTTAGAGTAAAGATTAATGTATTTTCAATGAAAACTACACTACTATGAAATTGAAATAATATACATCATACCTATATAATTTCCCCATAAATGTAAGTGGTAAGAGAAAAATCTCCACAGGAGCGAATTTAATGCGGAATTTAACTTGAAACCAGCAGGGGATCCCCTTAACCATTGTAAAAGTTGCTGCAAAAGGTTAACCACTGTGTCTATTTTCATGTGGAGAATTGAAAACAAATGTGGATACTGGAGGAGATATGAAGTTAATAAAATGCCGAGAAATGTGTCGATCAAGAGCATACACAAGAGGTTTAAAAATGAAATCCGGTTTTGACAAATTGAGAGCTACAATAAAAAAAATTGTTTCGTGTAAAACTTTGCACTGCTTTTAATAAACATTATTCATTTTGTCTTGAAATTATGAAGTGCTTGTGTACCTCTGAAATCATTATTAGTTTCTGTTGCAGTTGTTTCAACCCAAGGCTTCGATTAATAATCTTGGAAGTGAAATTGTCTTTTTGCATCATCTTCTGCATTTTCCTATCGCTGTCTTTGCCAATTGTGTTCTCCCGTTCAGGTTCTTCACTATTCGGAAGGAGTCGGATATTATTTTTATCATCACAAGGAAATGTACTGCAGAGTTGAAACGCATCAATGACTATAGAATGAATACTGATGGTTTCTAAATTGACACAATATTTGAGCCAGTCAGGATTATACTCCACCATTACAATATTTTCAGGTTCGGGTAAGAGCATCAAATTGTCCAAACATATTTGTTCTATCATAACGTTAGCTTTGTTCACTCTCAGAGTTATCCACAAAGAAGGTAACTCAATGGATCCCGATGAAAACCTGGAAACCTTTTCTGTTGTGGATAATTCTCCCATTATCTTAAACTTAGGGTTTCCATCCACTGTGAAGTCACGCATTTTCATCCATCGGTCCCCTGGTTGTCCATCAAATTGAAGCGCAAATATTGTAACTGTAACTGTATTGATTGTATTGGAAATTATATTTGGTTGTATAGTATTTGAATTGGGTTGATTCAACGATTCAAGAGATAGCGGAGGAGGATGTCTTTCCCAAATTCCAATGAGTTTGCAGCCTTCACAATTGGTTAATTTTTGGAGGACATTATTACTTCTTAAAGTAGTCGGCAAGAACAAATGGAAGACAGGATGGTGTTTCTCCATGTTAAGATTTACAGTTGACAGATTTTGTACAGATTCAAGACATCAAGAGTGTTGACAGTGTTGAGTGAGTGCAGTCAGCTGTCAGTATAGTGTAGGCTTGTAGGCAGTTGGCAGCTAACCGTATCCAGCTCCTTTTAAATAAAACATACATAGCAAAATTAATAACTATTCTATTCTAAAGTAATAAAGTTTAAAAAGTTTAAAAACTGTTTACACAAAGCCGTTAAATGAATTTATCACTAATTAATTCTGACTTTCCACTTTTGACTTTACCGTCAACCGTTTTACTACTGTTTCATTACGTGATTGTGATTTTGATACATTGAACAAATAACATATATCTACTTTTTGGTTTATAAATGGCAAATGGTAATGGTAAGTAGTAAAAAGTAAAAAAAACTCTGCAACAAGTATTTGATTGTATTGAAATTATATAAAACTTTTTAACAGTGCGTTTTTTACGTCTTTTTTCCTCTCGGATTTCTTGAATTAATTTACTCATTTACCGCTGAGTAAGTACAAATTAGCCAAGTATATCATCGACGAATTGACGTCTCAAACACAGCAACTATTTTCTTTCTTGTGGGATGAGATTGAGACGATTTGGCATTTGAAGTAGATGAGTAGAGTTGAGTAGATACAGAACAGATGCGAAGATACGATGTAATGTTTTTGTGATGTAGCAGAAAAAGTTTAGTGAAGAGAAGTCCCACTAAACACAAATAATTGTATAAAGCAAAGATAAAGAAGGTTATATTATTGACATTATTGATGAGTCGCAGTTCTCAGTTAGTAGAGGTATCAATTCATATTGGAAATGTATGTAGTATACATACATGTCTTTTGATTTCATTTATTACGTAATCAGGTTTATCTTGTGATCCGAGTCTAGCTGGATATTTGTATCTCTGTGTGTTCTACGAAATATAAATGAGAGTTGGGACATATAGTGACAGTGATTCCTACTTAAATATAACAATTGTACATTGCAGTCAACAGTTGAACATTACATACCGACATAACTGACAGTATCACACACAATAATAGTCACACACACACATATAAGTCAACCAACTCTTACTCACATATCAATCTGCAATCGTGAATCACGATCACACATGCCACATGCACATACTATAATATTATTATAATCTAACTACAACTAAAATATATGTAAACAGTAAACACTTCTGTTCACTTACTAACATCACGTAAGCCGTAAGCCAGCTGGATATATAAAGCTATAGATTGTTTTTACATGTATGTTAATTAGGTTATTCTATGTTGAACATTAAAAACATTACCCAGATCCAGCAGAATGCAATTTCTATATGTGAATGGTGAACATTTGAGTTGATAGAAAGTAAAGGAAAAATACGTATATTATACATACATACGCATATTTTGCAAAAAGTCGGATACAGCAGTAAAGTGTTATAGTCAATACAGATAGAACAGCCAATAGTTTGTAAATACAGTTAGTGTCTGTCGTTACTTGATACTGTCGAATGTGACTCGAGTCGATGTGATCACTTCATCCACCCTTATTACCTCACCTCTATCAGATTTTGTAAAAAGTTAGTATAAGTTATCCCATACAAGTTAATTTATTCTATACACTCTGTTTATTGCTTCTTGTAAGTTAAGTACCTATTACTTCCTGTCAGCTGTATACCCGGTGCATGTGATATTTAATAGCAATCAATTTAATGTATGCTACAAGTGTTGCTACTTTACTTGTGTTTAATAACAAAAAGGCTTGGACATTTTGAGATTTTGGGATGATATTATGATGGTATTATTTAGTGTGTATTCTGTTTTTCTGTAGGAAGGAAAAAGTGAAAATTGTGTATAGTGATGGTATAAGTGCAAAAGTTAACTTAATGGTAATTTACTATTCAATACACATAACATTACAATTTTATTATTACTTATACATATTTGTCATTAATTGTTTTACATTATAGTATTACTTATCATATACGCTACATTTTGTCACTATGTCATATACATTTAGTTTTGCATGCACATTTGTTACCAAGATAATATTATGGAATTTTATGTTTATCTTATCTTTAAGCTCGTTTGAGTTCAAACACCACCAACGATAGAATGGATTGGGAAAAGCAACCATTGCTACCTCCGGAACCGGAGAACTCTTATTTACATCAAAGATATCGAACCGTAAAAAGACTTAATAGTCAACTTTGTATTAATATTAATTTTTGTAATAAACATTAATTTTTGAGTATGGGGACATCTTTATTACAGTCGAACGATCTGTCGGATAATGAAGGTGACATTGAGGCAGAATCAACCCAATCGTTTGCGAAAATGCGTAGTTATGAAAGCAACAATGGAACGATTACACCGGGTATACCAGCTGCCCAAGATGACCATCGAAGGGACCGGAACAAAGTTCAAACAGGCAATTTACGATTGTTGTCCTCAAGATATGAGGTAGGTGTCTAACTCAAATCATTTTTATCTTTAACAATTTAGATGAGAACATTGCGAAAGTTTATATTTTTAAACCGTTTGTTTCAGAGTTTAGATTACGATGTCTGTGAAAACACGTTACTTATTGACGAAGAAAGAACAATGGGGTTTCGGTTTATTGCGAAGAAAGATCGTATACGTTGGGTCATTATGATTATCATAGGGGTATTCACGGCCCTTATAGCATGTGCCATTGATATAACTATAGAAGAAATTTCTTCAATTAAATATTCCATTCTAAAGGAACAAGTTGATAAAGGCATTTTAGAAAATTCTCTTATTATGCCTTTCGTATTTTGGGTGTGTTGGAACGTCGTATCCGTATTCATCGGTGCTGTACTAGTCGTTTATATCGAGGTAATTATGTAAAATTATATACATTAATATAAAATAAAAATACAGAATGATTGTTTTTACTAAATTGTTAACTTGGTTATCTCATATTTAAGCCGGTGGCTGCAGGAAGTGGAATACCTCAGGTGAAGTGTTACTTAAATGGGGTCAAGGTACCTCGGATCGTCCGAATAAAAACTTTAATTGTTAAAGCGATTGGGGTCTGTTGCTCAGTCATTGGAGGGCTCGCTGTCGGAAAAGAGGGACCAAGTAAGTACAGAAAACTAATCTTATCAAAATATTCGCATCCGTTGTAGAGAGAGGAGTTACCTATTCATATAATCAGCGCAGATATGTAAAAAACAATTATTTGATATTCAATGTTTAGTGATTCACTCTGGAGCAGTTGTAGCCGCTGGTATTTCTCAGGGAAAATCTACTACACTTCGAAGAGACTTTAAAGTGTTTAAGTACTTTCGAGAAGATCACGAGAAGAGAGATTTTGTTTCAGGAGGTGCTGCGGCGGGTGTAGCAGCTGCCTTTGGAGCACCAGTAGGTAATAATATTGAGCTGGGTTTTGTATCAACAGTAAAAAATATTTTTCCTTACTGAGTTTGATGATATTGGATATCGTGTATGTTGCCCGATTTAGGCGGAGTCCTTTTTAGCTTAGAGGAAGGTGCCAGCTTTTGGAATCAAAGTTTGACTTGGAGAATATTCTTCTGCTCTATGATATCTACGTTTACATTGAGTGTGGTGTTGAGCACGTATCATGGCAGACCAGGTAAAGAATACCAAAGACATCCGTTACACATTTTATTTTCTGATTGAGCTGCATGTAAAATGTATATATATTATGGAATTTTTAGGCGAGCTTACATATTCCGGATTGTTAAATTTCGGAAAATTTGACAACACTAGTTATGATTTCATCGAGATACCCGTGTTCATAGTCATGGGTTGTATCGGAGGACTGTTAGGGGCACTTTTTAACTACCTTAATTTAAAATTAACAGTGTTTCGTTTAAGGTGAGTTTTTACTTGTAGCGAGTATTGAGGATTATAATTTGTATGTTGCATTGATTCTAAAAATTTGTTTTGTGTATGAAATTATTAGACATATATATCGCGGATACGCAAAAGTACTGGAAGCGATCATAGTTGCTGCTTTCACGGCAACGTTAGGAATGGCCATGATTGTGTACATTGACGATTGTAAACCTTTGGGGGAGGATCCTACAAAATTTCCAATTCAGATGTACTGTGGGGATGGACAATACTCAGCTATAGGTGCTATTTGGTTCCAAACGCCAGAAGCGGGAGTTAGATCTCTGTTTCATGACCAGCCTGGTAATACATTTGACGATATGACAGAACATATAATAAGTCAATATTATAGAAACGATTACTTAACAAAGACTTAATGAACTTTTCAGGATCTCACAAGTTATCGTCCATCTTGATATTTTTTGCATTTTACTACTTTCTATCCTGTTGGACGTATGGACTTTCCATTTCTAGTGGGCTATTTATTCCATCACTGCTTACTGGTGCTGCTTGGGGAAGAGTCGTTGGAATGGGAATGCAGTATGCGTTCCCACAATCAGCATGGGTAGATCCAGGGAAATATGCATTGATCGGTGCGGCAGCGCAATTGGGTGGGGTTGTTAGAATGACGATAAGTTTGACAGTCATTTTAATAGAAGCCACCGGGAATCTAACTCTTGGTCTTCCTCTAATGATAACGTTATGGATGGCAAAATGGGTTGGTGATTATTTCAACGAGGTAAGTGTTTGTTAAAAGAAGTTTTACAAAGTTATTATCATAAGCTGCCATTCTACTCTGATTATCTGATTTAAAGAATACGTCATTATTTTTTTAGTAATTGTTATTATGATTGTTTTCACCAGGGAATTTATGACACACATATACAATTGATGGGAGTACCCATTTTGGGATGGGAACCTCCACCACTCTCTCTCAACATTTATGCTACCGAAGTCATGAGTCATCCCGTCGTGACCTTTACGTGTGTTGAAACAGTGGGCAAAATCATTGATGTACTGACGAATGAATCATACAATGGCTTTCCTGTAGTAGATGCGCCGGATTTCAGCGACGGGGTAAAGCCACTTTGCAGTTATGCAATCAATGAAAATACCGAGATATACATAAAATAAATAATATAATTATCTTGATGTTTTAGAGAACATTTGGAACATTCCGAGGATTAATACTTCGCTCTCAGCTCATTGTTGTGTTACAGCATAAACTATTTAACGAAACTGCTGAATGTTGGAGTCATAAAGGGTTTACTCTTAAATACTTTCGAGATGCCTATCCGCGTTACCCCACGATTCAGGTTCGGTACTTCTTAGATCTATCAGTTTATCGGTGACTATGTGCGTTAATATACTCATCCTCATATTCTTGATTGTTTCATTTATGTGCAGCATGTTCATGTATCAGATGAAGAACGACATTTTACTGTTGATTTAAGACCAATTATGAATCCTGCGCCATACACTGCATTTCATGTAAGAAAAAATTGATTGTTATTTTGTTATTGTTACATTGCTGAGATTGTTGTGGTTGATAACATAATTATTAGTAAATGTTCATTTGTTTTTGTTGTTTGCTAGAATGCATCAATGCCAAGAATATTTCGTCTGTTTAGAGGTCTTGGTCTGAGGCATTTGGCTATTGTAAACGATGTAAACGAGGTTAGTTCATGTTAGCAGCTTTACACACATGTTTAAGTTTTATGGACATGATGATGAGTCTGATGAAACTAATATTTATCCAATTCACTACTTTCTAGGTCGTTGGAATAGTTACCAGAAAGGACTTAGCTAGATATCGAATGGAGAAGCATATGGGTAAAATGCAATTGGAAGAGCTTACTATTATGGATCGCTAATTAAGTTGCCTTTAGTTAAGTAAACACATATTTATAGATCTGATTTATATACGACATTTTTCACTATATAGTATAGTTTTAATAAGTCAATCAAGTAGAAACACTAAAAATGTTATATAAAAATCGTATATTGTCGGAGAGTAGATTTAATCACACATATATAATAATGAATAACATTGCAATTTAAGGATTCAGAAAGAATTCAAACGAATCTAGAAGAATTTATGTTCTTAAAAGTGCCAAAAATAAAATGCGATTTTAGCACATTAACATCTGACTAGCTTGCTACCTGTGTCTAATTAATTATTTATGAACAATTTCCAACCTAACCAAGCCCACAACGAGAAAAATAAAAATACTGGTAAACTGACAGAAAATAGGGAAAAAAGATACGGAAGTTGAGCCATATGAATTTCTTCATCCCAATCCCAAGTGTTTCCTGTTTCAGACTGTTTCTCCATTTTGTTTACGGGGTGTTGTTCAAGATTCCATTCCGTAACTGACTGTCGGTTTCAGCACAGACAGACACCAGAAAATTCTCAGAACCTTAAATAAAACAATGAAGACAAATTAAAAAGCAATCCAGTTTATTTTACATTTTATGTGGGCATTATGAATCATAGGACAAATTTCATAGAGGTATAATATTGTTTGTAAGACTTACATAATATTAACTGTTGAAATGCTGTGGGTAGGGTGGAGGACTTCGATTCGTGTCAACTGTCGACATACAACTGAAGAACTAACTAAAACACTTTTAAAAGTTTGTAAAAGGATGATTTACAGTTAGAGTTTCCATTTTATTTTCTACTACAAAAGTTTTACAAAAGTCAGAAACATTGTGGCCAAATCAGCTGGCACAACCGCCATAATTTTGAAAACAAATCATAAGACAACTACAAAAAATTGTGTAGTACATCAATTTGTCAACCCAAGGTGGCACGGTAATCATTAGCCAAATCAGTAAACGAGTTCCTTTATGTAATGACTATAATGAGATGAGACTGTGACTCTGTGACGTCCGACCAATAACGTAGTTGAGACTTGCACTTGAGGAGACTATGAAATTGTCAGTCCGTGAGACAGCTTCTTGAGACTTCTGATGAGACTTTGAGACTGCGACAGAAGGGCTAGGGTTCGTTTAACAAACTTCGTTAATCATTTAGGACTCCGACTCAATTATCACTGCAATACAGAAAAGTTAGTAAAACGATTTTATTTCCTTTACATAGTAGCAGTACCTATAATGGAACATTAAAAGTCCTTTAATCCACAAAGAAAAATGATCGTTAGTAAATATGAATTCCTATAAGCAAATAATATTTATAATAAGCTTCTGTATAAAAATTTAACCACAAGCCTTCAATTGAACACGCTACCCGTACATGACATGTTTGGAATGTAACTATATATAGCTATACGTGTTTTTATGTAACTGACAGCAGCGCAAAAGTACCTACAGTATAGGTATATAAATACATAGGTATACTTACACATGCTACTTATACAAAGATATACTTATACACACTGCAAAAAATGTTTCATTTACGGGATGCTAATAAAAGACAGTTCGTGTTGAATTTAACTTCTTACACATTATGAAATATTATGCAAGTTACTGATTGAGGTTTTGAAGTTTACTCCGTCATCGTTTTAATATAAATGGCTTGACAGGTGAGATGATTTGTATCTGCATAGACATAATCTATTAATTGCACAATTCAACCAGAACAATTTACTTTGACCCTGCCTAGTGCGTAATTGTATCTTTACAACAACGGTGCTTATTAATGTTTCATCATGGACATTCCACCTTTGAAGATTAAAACTTTTAATGACGATTTTAATATAGAGAACAAACGTATTCAGCCGTCAACTGCATAAATAAATGCCAGATCACACGATACATTCAAAAAGATTATTGGTTTAAATCACTAATATGAAGTATGGTTAACACTTCTGATTTACCACGGCTAAATGCATCTTTATTTAAAGTTTAATACATTAATAATTCTAAAAATGAATAGTAGTAATAATTTGAGTGAGCCATGAGACATAATGCCATTAAATGAAAAATATGGTTAGAATTTTCGCTATGTGAGAATTCATGATTCTCGTCTTCTCGTTACAATCTCATTTCACATTTTTCACATAGGCTTGGAAAATTCAAAGCACATTTATAGTCAACAAAATCTTAGGGAACAAACGAGCATAGCGAATGTGGCTATGTGACACGTTATAGTTATGCACAATGCCAATTATCATGGTAATTATTACATACATGCATGAGTACAAGGTGTATGTAATTGTAATCCAGGGCGGATGCACATTTTCTGCATACGTCAATGAATCTAGTTATTTTATGTGGATTGTAGATATTGATTAAGACTATACTCCACTCAACGCAAACAATAAGTAGTAGTGTAACCATTGCATCGACGTTATTTACGCATATATACTTTGATACATTATCATTATGTTACAGTAGATCCATTAATTTGAGTAATTACACAACCAAAGTCCCTAGAACAGAGATTGATGACATAAATTTATTCTTCACAAAGAGATTCAGCATTATGAGGTCAGAGTCACATATGTCAATTATAATATAAATGAACTTGCAACTATGTCATATCTTACTAACACTGAACACAAACGAACCAATTCAAAAAACGTTACGCTCTGTATTGTCATTTATAATGAAATGAATATCGCTATTAATAGGATTATTTGTTTGTACTGCAAATACAGGAGAATATAGTATTTGGTATAGGTATCTAATACTTTATACTTTTGCATGATGATCTTAGAGGTTTAATTTTTACTTGTAACAGAGTCGCAGTCAAAGGCCAAGGGTCCAGTAAAAATTATGAATTTGAAAACACCTGTGTTAGTGTAAGTCATAAATAATATTATTGTAGTACTAATACTACCTATGTAAATCAAGGAGGCGCTTTTTACTAGGCGAAATAATATAACAAGTATATTCGATCAAAATTTTAAGTACAGCATACGAAATTTCAATTAATGAAACCGAGAGTTTTATTAGTCATTTGCTAAATAGGGCCATGAAATCTTCAATTTGAGGGACACAAATGTCTAAAAACATTAATTTCAGAATTAAAGCCTTGTTTATTAGTTTCATATTTAAATTCGACCCCGACAAACGACTTTTGAACCTGTGTGGAATGGCTAATATTGCATGTTGTAAAAATATTAATGTCTATAGTCTATAACTCTGTGTCTAAAGATTTATTTGTCAACACCTGCGAATGCGATGAGTTCGATTTATGGTTAACAGTTTATATGCATGGTAGTAGGAGCAGCACACATTTACTTTCACTCGGAATTTCCGAGTCGGAAATGTGTACATCATTCTATTTAAATATTATCTATACCTACGTAATAATATATCAATAATGCATACCTGGATGAGTGATAGTAGATGCTGCTAGTTGCATTGATTTTAAGCAAAACTAATATTGTTAAGTAGTTGTAATAAATATCTATATATAACTTCTCAAGGTGTGTAATATTATTCCAAAACATTATTGATGCAACTATTCCTATAATGCTAGATTGCTCTTCTCATTCCATGCTTACCATCACAACAAGTAGGTAGTGGTGATGGTATTTCATGTACACCCGTTTCTGACTGCACTAATTCTGCGAACGTCTCAATAAAATAAATTCAGATTAGGTACATTTCATAAAATCTATAAATCCCTATATTGTTTTTCTTTGCTTCTCTCACCCATTTTTGTAATTATCATTTTTCAACATAGTAAATTACTTTTCATTCTCATGTGAAATTAATAAATGTGACATGTCACATTAGATCCATAATTGTGAAAAATTCTATTTTGCTACCTGTATTTATATAGTTACTCAATCAAATAATTTTTTGTGCAAACTTGTTCATCTCGGATACAAGAAGGTAAACATTGCCAGTTGGCTGCATAAAATTGTAATAAAAATATTGTAATCATCCTGAATATTTCATTAGGAAAAACTCGGAAGAAGAGTGTTCAAGAATATAATTTTGGGCAAAAATATGCATGCAAAAAATTAGTAATGTATTTCATTATATTCAACGCACACCTCCAGCTTGTAAACTGTACACAATGTTATTTAGCCAGCAGTTTGCAAACATTTATTGCGAGATTTCGATTTATAAAGTTAATAATGAAGCACGCAAGTGTATTTTTAGATGCATCACCGTTTTCTAAACACCAAACAAATTAATTCATTCTCAACATGACTCATTTATGTTCAATCTCAACAATTTCTCACCTTTTACTCATATCAGAATGGGAATCTGTCTGTAGTTGTCCTGCAGTTCAATTGCCTCACCCTAATTCTCTTTCTGAGTCCAATCGGGAATATTTTCAACCCATTAAGAGCTTTCGTTTTCAACATCCTTTTTTTCCCATGGGTTATTGTCGCTGTGAATAGGAGTTTTATTTTGTCTCAGTTGTAAAATGTATTCAAAATAGTTACAAATCTTATGAATTTTACCATGAATTTATAGCTACATTGCGTTGGATAGCGTGTACCAACTGTTCGAACAAAAACTATCAAAAACAACTCCAGTTTATTTATCTCTGCTATACATATGCAACAATTATGGATGGAAATCGTTCTTTTCAACTAAACCATCATGGCGTAAGTTTCCCTATAGTTTAAACTCTTTTTTGATACTTAATTTACATATTACAATTATAGAAAATATGTATTATGGTTTACATGTGCATGTAATAATAACTGTATTTGTACAAATACAGGTAGGTAGGTAGAACTACAAATAATATATAAATTAGATATAGATTATGTATGAAAATTGCATAGGTATTTGTATTTATTAACAGTAAGGATTTCACTTACAAGTTTAGAAATAATACAAAACTTCTACTACGATGTGATTTACAATACGCTAGTTGATTAGGTGCAGTACATTGGTGCATAGATAAGGATTAGGTAAAAGCACACTGTTCTTCCTATAGACATTTTACAATTTTAAGTTTGTACAGTAGAATAAAAAAAATACCTACAAGCATTTCCTCTGTACTCATGTAAATACTACTATACATATACTATAAATTTAAATGTATGAAGGTATAAGTATGATTGTGTGTATATTACGATATTACTTATGATTTGATTGTCCTGAACAAGCAAATCGTAAAACCAGATTTCGAAGTTTGGAAATAACGAAAATTGTAGAATTTTTACGCACATTTTGATTTCATGATTACTACCTATAGTGTTATTAATTATTAGATAACTGAGAATTCATGTAAAACATGATTTCAAGTTACCTAAAATTGTCATTGCCATAAAGAGTGCATACAAAATACAGAATGTAGGTGCTTAATAATGGATGCTTTTCCAGCTAATTAAAATGTGTTTTGTACATACCTATGGGTATTTACTGAGAACTTCATTCATGAGTGTAAATCCGCAAGAGCTAATTAATTCTTGAGCATGCCGTCTGCTCTTCGTTCGGCATTCTTTTCTTAAAACAGATTCATGCTAATGCATTTGTTAAATGTCAATCATTACCTCATACCACAAAGAATGCCGACGGAACAAACATGAATGATAACAGTCAGTTGTGTCTATTATTATGTCGGATTGTCAAATTAAACGAGTGCAGAATCTCAACAAACTTTGAATGATATAAGACAACGATCATGTGGCATATGCATGTTTTTTCCAGCAAATATGCTTTTCCTAAATGAAACATGAGTACTTTTCCATTTTCGTAGGAATTAGGTCATTCAAACAAAGGATATGACATTGACTCTGACTCGAGAGTCAATTATGGTGACTCCAAAAACCAGAACGAATTGCCCACCATTGATTGGAGACTGGAGTTGCAGGTAATGTGTTTTTATGTTCATGGTATGCCTCTACAAGAATCTACATGGTATATACAGTAAAATACTGGCTTAGCTATATAGCTTAATTATTTCTTGGAAGCTAATCTGGTGTTTTCATCATTATGACAAGAAATATACCATTACTGTATCTTTTTACACTGATCAGTTTCAATAATACAAGTATTGAACACAGTTTACAATAATATCAATTACGTTAACATAACTTTTTACATGCCTGTACAAGCAGGATGCAGCAGGTATCAAAAATGCTGGCTATATTCCGGAAAATGATGTCACAAAACCTGAAGATCAATTACCCACATCAGTGAGTTAGAAAATAAAATAATTTTTGATGCATATGCAAGGGAATGCTAATACGATAGAACATTTGTTGAATTTATAGGCAACTGGTGAATCGGATACTGAGCGAGACACTTGGGGGTAAATTAATGTGTAATCTATGAAATCTTATATCAAACATTAATTTGGAATTCCTTAAGTTAACATTGAATGTTTTTTTCAGGAATCCTATTGAGTTTTTACTAAGGTAAATATTATTTTGCCTTTCTTCAGGAGAAATAATGTAAAATGAGTTGCTGATCTACAATAATATTAGAGTGTGTGTATACACGAGCACTTTTCATGTTTCTATGTTTTCAATGTTTTTTCAGTTGTATATCAATGTCTGTTGGACTTGGAAATATATGGAGGTAGGCTTTTCTCTCTGCTAAACAACTCATCTGTATTACCAAAATATTTTACAAGGTTTAATTTACATTTACGCAAAGTTGTTTTAAAGTTTATTCGTTGTTTTTTCATGCAGATTTCCATTTGTTGCATATGAAAATGGAGGAGGAGCATTCATTATACCGTACCTGATAGTTCTGGTATTTTGAGACTAGAAGGAAATGAATTTAGAACTTAAAATATCTATAAAAATGTATATACACATATTATTTCTAATTCATGACTAGTTCTTCATTGGAAAGCCAATCTACTTTTTGGAAATGGCTCTTGGACAATTCAGTTCGTATGGTCAAGTAAAAGTGTGGAATCTAGCCCCATTTTTCAAAGGCAACTCTTATGATTTTATATTTTTGATGGCTGGGCCTATGACCAGGAGGTGGAGCATTTCGGCCAATATATCCGTCATAGTATTCTGCGTGAGGTTTAAGTTTAAAATTTAATGTTCAGGACATCTTCCAAGTTTCTGATGGGTTCCAAGTTGTAAGATCGTGAGCTTGAATCTTTGAGACCGTCGGCAACTTAGAAGATGGTCCAAACATTAAATTTTAAACTCCACGTTATTTGGACATGAAAATACTACATAGTACAAAAATTTGAAAGAATTCGGTGAAAAACTCTAGGATGTAGGAGGACACTACGTAAAATACATATGGCGGGTATTGACCGAATTGCCCCACCTAGTAATCATAGGCCCAGCTTTAAGACTAGAAAGAGATGCTAATTTCTCCGGATTCTATTTTTGAAGCACAATACAACTAACTAAAATTACTATTTCTTTTAGGAGTGGGATATGGCTCAATGTTGGGAACAGCTTGTGTTGTCTCCTACTACTGCTCTTTAATGGCTCTTACTGTTTTCTATTTTTTTGCTTCGTTTCAAGCAACATTGCCATGGGCTAAATGTTATCCAGAATGGATTGGTGAAGAAGGCTGTGCAGAAAACAGTACATATTTAAAAGACAACAATATAAGTCTTCCACAGCTTTATTTTGAGTTAGTTTATTTTATTTTATACTAATAATTTGTTGTATATCTTCTGTCCTTGGAAAGCATAAAAATGAAATTGTGGAATTTTAGGAGAGAGGTATATCCACAGAAAGAAAGTATTGAAGATGGCATAGGTAAATATTCTTGAAATATTGCAAGTAAAGTCTTATTAGAAGATCCGTTGTAACCACTCAAATCTATAGGATATCCTGAATGGAGATTGACACTTTGCTTACTGCTTTCCTGGATTTTGGTTTTTCTGTCCCTTGTGAAGGGAGTGAAGAGTTCTGGAAAAGTGGCCTATTTTACAGCAATTTTTCCTTATGTTGTACTAATTATCTTATTAATACGTGGACTTACTCTTCCTGGATCTTATAATGGAATTCTATATTTCATTACGCCTCAATGGCACAGAATTTACGATCCAAACGTAAACCTTGTTCAATACAAACCATAATTTATCATAAGTATTACATAGCTTAGATCTGAAATGAAATGAATATTGATACGTGCATATTCAATATGTGCATTCTGCAAAATAATAGGTGTGGTATGCAGCTGTAAGTCAATGCTTTTTCTCACTTTCAACTGGATTTGGTCCAATCATTATGTTTTCATCTTATAACCCTTTTAAACATAATGTTTACAGGTGATACATAATAATTATTTGGTTTTGTACCAATATAAGAAATAAATATACAGTTAAGTCTCGAATTTTAATCATTCAATTAATAATCTCTGTATGAAATTTAGGGATGCCATGATCATCAGTTTAATGGGTAAGATTATTAGGAAAGACTTAAAAGAATAATATTTGCTAATCCATTGGAAATTTATACATACATATTCGATTTATGCCTTCTCTCCAAGAAAGAATTTACCTTACCTTTTACCTTAAACTATTTTAATTGTCACAACTTTAGCTGAATGATTTATGGCGAGTGTAAGTACGATAGCCTTAACTTGTATATTTTTTACATTTTAGATACCTTCACCAGGTACGTAAATCGTTTACTACACAGTGGCACAAATAAATGATTGCCTTTTCATATCGTAAGATACATTTTATAATGTTTTCATGCATTGCATTCTTAAATTAAAGTGTTTTTAAAATCCTCCATTAAGTCTCTTAGCTGGCTTTGCAATTTTTGCCATCCTAGGAAATTTGGCAGAAACTATAGAGGTGAGACTCTATACACACTCACATAAAAATGTTATAGTTAATTTCTAATAATTTGTAAAATATTATACAATTAGGTTGATATTTCTGTCGTGGCAAGAAGTGGTCCAGGTCTTGCTTTTGTATCCTACCCGGACGCAATATCTAAATTCGATTGGGTTCCACAGGTATATACTTACTGGTTTGATTTAAACCTTTATGTAAGCTGTCGGGAATGTTTATATGTAATTTTATTGTTCGTTTACAGCTTTTTGCGGTTTTATTCTTCCTGATGTTGTTTACGGTAATACTAAAATCTTAGTATGAGACTTTTTATTTATATGGACAGAAAATGACATGATATTTCATTTGGGAAAAGAACATGTAAAATATACGCGTAAAATTGCGCTATATTTCTTTAGTTAGGTGTTGGTTCTGCTACATCATTGACTGGAGGAATCATTACAATATTTTGCGACCAATTTCCTAAAATTCCACGATGGATAGTGACCTTCGCAGTTTGCTTTAGTTTGTTTTTAATCGGCCTAATTTATGTTACCCCTGTAAGCTACTGTTTTGAAAAATTCTTAAGATACGATATATGCACATTTATTGTCTTAACCATTTCTTAAGATACATCGGTTTAAAAAAACTTCATATTTTTTCAGGGTGGATTGTGGATGCTCACTCTAGGCAATTTTTTTATTTTCTGCAACATAAACGATCGCTAAACATTCTAATGGTGTTATTTGTAACATTATTTTTTATTTATTTCAGTTGACAATTTTGGAGCAAATTTTGTTATATACGGTACAATTTCTTATTTCATTCTTAATTAATCGAATGATAAAATTAATTTGAGATGAAAAGCTTAATTTTGACTCTGGACTGAACAGTGATGGCAACTATTGAGGTGGCAGCAATATCTTGGGTTTATGGATTAAACAACTTCATTCGAGATATTGAATTCATGCTTGGGATTAAGGTTGGATTCTATTGGAAATTTTGTTGGGGTTTTTTTATTCCCGGTAAGTCTATTTTTATACATAATAAGAATATCATTACGCATGAAACGTATAGGTAAGAGTTGCAAGTGTAAATGTAGGCTATGTAGGTGAGACACAATTTGCAAATAAAATAACGTTATTTTTTATAGTGGGTCTAGTGGTTATACTTCTTTATTCCTTAATTACTTCCCCGGAATTGACTATGAATGGAACACCTTATCCCGTTTCTGCTATTGGTAAATGCAGTATTACAAATAAGAAATTCCTTTCATCAATGGTATTATGGGACTATATTTTATTATGTGTGATACAAAAATGTTTTTAATTGGTGCAACTTTTCGAATTAGTTGCTGGATGGGTTTTGTCTGGGATCGCTTTGTGTCTCATTCCTCTTTGGGCATTGCATGGAATCTATACAAGAAAATCCAAAACATTTTTGGGGGTAACTCGTTTTTGTTCTAAAATATATCACGCATGTTGGGTTAGTTGGGTACGTTTAGTTTATATGTTTCATTTATGATGATTACAGAAACTCAAAAAATCATTCCAACCTACAAATGCATGGGGTCCGAAATCCGTTAAACTGAAAAGGGAGTGGATTTTATTTAAACAGAAGAATTTATGATCATAATGTTCTACTTCACCAGTATTTAAATCTTGAGTCTTTTAGGGAGTTTTACTAACATACAATCCATGTTTTTGTCCTATTATGCAAATATTAAATGAGAACTGTATTTATTATAAAGGTAATGCACTGCAGTGCACTTATGTATTATAAAGGTAATGTTTGGGTGAACACAAAAGACAACAGTAGAATCAAACTTGAAAAAATGAATATTCTTAGGTGATATAATTAATTAGATTACTTAAAAATTGATTGCGATCTACGTATTTAGTTATTTGAATGTATGACACATTTTTATCATTAAATAAAAATCAACGTTTTAATGCATTTCATTATGTTACCTAGATTAGAGGTTAACATGTAAGTAGAAAGACTCCACAAGGTTATTTATGCAACACAAATTAAACCCAATTAATTCTGAAATTAATCGGTCACAGTTATTCATAACGCGATTGCATTACCAAAAATAATTAGTTGCACACAACTAAACTTTTTCCACCGTAGATATTTCATCTTCTAAAAATAAACGATCTGACGGAAGCATTCAAGCAATAATGATGGCTGTATCAAAAGTTTCTTTTTTCTTTTCTTAAAAGCTTTTCTTTGCTCAACAGAAACTAAAAGTCTAAAGGAATTGTTGTTGGGTTTATTAAGCTGCATTGCCATATGAAATCCTTTGAGTTTACTTTTCTTTTAAACAGTTTCTTTTTTTGCTGAGCAAATCCTAATGGAATTTATCAACTTAAGGTACAGGAGTTACGGAAAATAGAACGATAAAAATCTGAGGTATGTGCATTGGCATTTTTCACCAAAATAAGTTTGTTCTCCAATTAAAAGTTATTTATGATACAAAAACTGCCCGTATATAACGAATAACGAACCACGCGTATAAAAGAAATATTTTTCAGACTTGAGACCCTGAAACTTGAAGCAAGCTAGTATAAGGTAACGTCTCTAAAAGACTATTAACCAAATCTGTCACAGTACCACATTATAAAATTGAGAATCTGAAGGTTAACGAGTTAGGTATGGTATTTAGAAACAACATGGATATAATATTGATATTATTATGATTCATAACTACGATTAAAAAATTTAAACTTATACTTTTGCGTTTACGATTGAATACATGTGCTACATATCAGTAAATAAAGTAGTAAAAAATGCATTTAGTAGTAATGAAAAATATATAGACAATGGACAATTACGAATAAGTAGGTAATGCAATGCATATTTATTATTTGGAGCATTTGCTCATAAGTTAAGCATTTTAAAAAATGACAATTTCTTTTGCTGTGGTTTGTTGACAGCATTCTCAACAATGGCTGCTGACTCAAAAACTGTAGATGCAACATCTGACTTCATAATTGTTAGCTTAATTTTTTTAAATAAAGATTTGCATTCCTAAGTAAATTGATAAGGCAAAGTAAAAGATTTATATGGAGAAACTATTCTTGTTTAGGGTACAGGGTATCGAAATGCCGTTTTCGATGAGGACATTACGGACAAATTTGACAATCACCCAAGAAGAAACTCACCTAGTAATAAGGAAAATACAGGAGTGCTACCGCCTCTAGATTTACCTCAGGTTTGTAAATTAAATTCTGTTTAAAAGGGTCATATATTTAGAGATCGATATATAAAAAGTAATTTATTTGTACACAGGAAACAACTGCGGAAACACCTCAATCCGAGAGGGATCGATGGGGTAAAACGTTATGAGTATAATAAATAAATACCTTACATAAACAGAGGACATTATTCTGACATTACCTACATAATATGTATGTATAACCTTGTTAAAATGTTTTATTACTTCCCAAAATTTACTAAATATTCAACGTGTGTAATAGTGGATTCCGGTTTCTTGATGTCTTGCATCTCTATGAGTGTGGGTCTAGGAAATGTTTGGAGGTATAAATATTTGCGTGTGTTAGCAATTAATGTTTTATGTTCAGTGCATTAGCTATGCATGAGTCAATGCTGGAGAATAATTAATCATTTATAGATTCCCATTCATCGCATTTCAAAATGGAGGTGGAGCTTTTCTTATACCATATCTAATAATACTAACACTTGTGGGAAGACCAATTTATTTTATGGAAATGTGTCTTGGACAATTCTCAAGCTATGGTCCTGTAAGAGTTTGGAATATGTCACCGATATTTAGAGGTTTATTTCTTGGAACATTTTTTCTATTTTCATCACAATCAATAATTATTATTAAGATTTTACATGCGAATAATTTTGTAGGGGTAGGCTACGGAATGATGATCGGATGTATTTGCGTTGCTTCTTTCTATTGTGCAATAATGGCCATTACTGTTTACTATCTCGTTTCTTCATTCACATACCAATTACCTTGGTCCATATGTGATCCTTCGTGGGGATCAGATTATTGCGATAAGAATGGAAGCTACATAGGGTCCAAAAATGTCAGCTTGTCACAACTCTACTACGAGTAAGAAATAAATTTTAACTACGCAGACAATATAATAAAGAAAATGTTCCGTCTTATATTTTAATTTTAATCAAAAGTCTTTCTTTTCAGGAAAACTGTTTTTCCACAGATAAAAAACATCGATGAAGGAATCGGACTGCCAGATTGGCGCTTAACTATCTGTTTGGCCTTTTCATGGGCATTTATTTTTGTAACTCTTGGGAAAGGTGTGAAGAGTTCAGGAAGAGTTGCCTATTTCACAGCTTTGTTTCCGTATTTGATGCTTGCAATTTTGCTAGTACGTGGAGTTACTTTGGAGGGAGCCTGGGATGGAATTTTATACTTTATTCAGCCTCAATGGGACCGCTTAATTGATCCAAAAGTAAACAATACGCATTATACAACAAATATTATGAACAATTGCATTTCTTTCCATATTTTCCATTTCATTAAAAGGTTCAATTGTGTTGATGTTGTGGTTAATAAACTAAGTATTAGCATTTTTTTACATTTGTTTACAGGTATGGTTTGCAGCTATCAGTCAGTGTTTCTTTTCTCTTGCAACCGGTTTCGGCACCATTACAATGTTTGCGTCCTACAATCCATTCCGGCATAATATTTACAGGTAAGAAATAAACCTGAATATAAGTGTGAAACACGATGTGAAATAAATATCTTTATCTCAATATGCACTGTATGACTGTATATGGATGGATAGTAAATATTGTTATAATATTATGTGACACAGGGATGTTGTGATAATCAGTTTCATGGATACCTTTACGAGTCTATTAGGTCAGAGAACGTCATTAAAATATTATTGTTGCGGATTTATTACCCAAGTTAATGTCTACTGTATACGTGTGCATACATTATTTTATTTAATTACCTAGCTGGGTTTACAATATTTGGAGTTTTGGGACACCTTGCTTCCACACTGAATGTAGACATTAAAGATGTAGCCAAAAGTGGGCCCGGTCTTACTTTCATTTCGTACCCAGAAGCCATAGCGAAGTTTCAATATGTTCCACAAGTACTATATAGTCGTCTCATTTATAATTAGAACAAGTTTACTACATTTAAGTCTCATCTGATGTTTAATTATTTATTGTTGTTGTTTTGTTTTCTTAGCTTTTTTCATGCATGTTTTTCGGTATGTTGTTTTGCCTTGGAATCGGATGTATAAATGCCCTTGCTGGTTGCATCATCACCATTATAAGTGACGAATTTCCAAAATGGATACGTTGGAAAGTTACCCTATTTGTTTGTGTGACCGGTTTTCTTGCTGGGCTTATGTACCTTACTCCAGTAACGTGTTTAACATTTTTATACTTATTAAATTGCATTTTATAGATACAACTTTATCATGCACGTACAGATTGAGTTATTCCTTTTTTTCTAGGGTGGGGGTTTCATACTAACTCTGGTTGATCATTATGGAGCAGATTTTATTATCTATGTGCTCGCAATGATTGAAGTCTCAGCAATTTCATGGGTTTACGGACTTGACAACTTCTGCGAAGATATCAACTTCATGTTGGGAATTAAAGTTGGTTGGTACTGGAGGATTTGCTGGAAATTCATTATCCCGCTAGGATTATGTAGTCTGCTCGTGTTTATCTTGTCAAAGGAGAAACAGCTAACTTATGAAGGTGTTGCTTACCCGTTGAGTGCGATAGGTAATAAATGTTGCATTCTGATAATTTTGATGTAAGAATTTTTGAAAGTCTTGTTGCTTAAAAGAAAAATTTGCAATGAAATAGTATGTGGATACGTATTGCTGGGTTTCACTATGCTTCTGTTGCCTATTTGTGCAATTTACAACATTTGCACTGCAGATGCCCCAACATTTTATGAGGTAGGCACAACACACCCACTCTTTATATCTCTGTAATGGAAATGTACGCTTTATAAACATGTAGTGTACACAATAATTAATAGTGTATAAAGATGTTTTGCATTCTCCACACACAACTTTTATTATTGAAATTAAAATGTTTCTGTTTTCCTTTGTAGAGACTTGTTATGTCTATAAAGCCGTCTAAAGCATGGGGCCCAGCGGATATTACCTTGAAAAACGAATGGATCTTGCTTAAGCATAAGCATAAATAATTTCTGATTCAACTACCTGTAATAAATATGTTATTATTATTATTTGTTTTGTTAGGTATGGTATGGGTTATACTACTACATAATAAAAAACGCTACTGTTGAATAGGTAATAGGTAATTTATAATAAATTACTATGTAATGTATTGGAACGGATTTGCCACATCATACACAGCATTATTTCATATCCGACAGCTACTGACATCAGCAAAAATCATTCACTCAAACATTTATATTCAAAAACTAAATAGGTCTATTAACATTATAATTCATGTTATTCATGTTATTAAATACGCAGTACTACATGATCAAAATAAAAACTAAAATAGGTTGTTGTGAAAATTTCGAAAGAATTGAATATTGACTATTAATGTAATATTTTAGTACACACAGAGTAGCCAGGAAAATAAAACATGTCTTTCGACGAAACATGCAAATGTATTTACTATATCTAGTATTTACTGAACTAACCGTGCATGAGATTTATTTGTATTGTACCTACTTCAAGTGTCATTTTGTGATAAATGCAAATTATGTGTAATCTACCGCTACTACCAGTTTGTACCTTGCAAAAAATGTTAAAATAAATGTGAACACGGAAGCACCTGTTTATTATTGTTCTTCTCCCTCTGGAACTAGCTTAGTAAACAAAGTTTTGCATACAGTTAGTGCATACTTCGAACTCATTTCAACATCAACACATGAAGTAGGAAATGAAGAGACAATATTGTACATGCAGACATACATCTTTTTTGTTACATCACTTCGGTTCACAGTTCTTGTAATAAAAGAAGCTAAACATGAACTACTCATTTAGTTTACTTACATGTAGTTTCTAAGAAAACACGGTGTATTTACAAATGTAAATATTAAGATGTCTATGTCATATTAACGATACCATCAATAGCATTATAGAGAAAAACAGCTTGAAAGCTAACGAACAAATGAATCAGATGTTTCATGAGTAAACA
This sequence comes from Pogonognathellus flavescens, assembly GCA_019776165.1. Classification (NCBI taxonomy): domain Eukaryota; kingdom Metazoa; phylum Arthropoda; class Collembola; order Entomobryomorpha; family Tomoceridae; genus Pogonognathellus; species Pogonognathellus flavescens. Next base: position 3,436 of record JABASD010000842.1, on the reverse strand, counting down.
CAAATAATGGAACACATTCCATGTGAGCGTTAAATATTTTAGCAGATCCAGTAATCAAATGAATGTAAACATGACCTAATGTATAATCTGTAGTTAAATATTATTACTGTGACAGTTATAAGGTAAATATTGATCTATTAGTAATACGTATGTAGCAGTATTGACGTAATTTTGACGGTTGACACCAATTGCTCATTTCATATAACACCATTAGATGGTTTCATTCAGGGAGTGAACATTTCTATCACACACAATGACTATTATAGTTTTAGGTATTATAGAGGATTTTAATCATGGAATGATGTACAGTTAAACTAATCTAATAAATCGATTTTAGAATGTAGACGGGGACGCTTCAATTAAGGAGATATTTATTTTAGTACTTTTTGTACACACAATAATATGTATTAATTATTACCTAAACAAATAATCAAATGTTATTACGTGTGCGTATGTGTGCGTCGTTGTTGACACAATTTAAGTTCAGTGTCCGAATTTTGCCCTTTCTATGAATTATTATTACACATTCATAGTTGTGTCAATCTATTTCATATGAAATTACATATAATATTATGTAAGCTTTACCCCTATGTGACGATTGTGGTCTAGTATATATTATACATAACTACACCTGCTATATAAACATTGATTACAATAATCCTGGAATTTATGATATGAAGTAACCTATAAAGAAGCCTGATAAATAAGGGTGTTCGTTACATTCAACGGATAATAAAATATCATTATCTTTTTGATGAATCTGAATCGTTGTTTTGTTTTGCTTTGTAAATACTGAAGTTAAATTTCAAGTTCAATAAAAATTCACACGCGGAAATCATGCTGCGAGTATATTTGATGAAACTTTTATACCTATATAGAACCCTATATAGGTATATAGGTATGTAGATCTCTAAGGTATAAATGTAGAGTTCATAAAAATTTGTATTATCAACAATATCAAGGTCATGTAATTACATTTAGATATATAGTAAATGAATTAATGTATGCATAATGCACGCATATGTAATGTAGTACATGAGAATCATCTTTATCACGTACGTTTTGCATAAAAATCCTAAATACCTATGCTTACGTTACACATTTAATGGGAATCGAATGGGATACAATTATTTGCCTGCTTAACTGACGGTAGTTGTAAACAGAAATTTTTAGGAAAAGTTATTTTGTGGTAATTTTTATTAAGTAACTAATGTTGCTATTGTTTAAACTTTTTTATATGCTTATATAGGCACAGGGAAAATAACTGGTAGGTATAGGTATATATTTTTCATATTTTTCTTATATACAATTAATGTGCTTTAAATTAGCTATGTAAATCCAGCCTTAATTATAGCATGTTTATAACTAATATATTGAATTAACAGAAAAACGATGAAATTTGTAAGGATTGAGGATGCTTACTACTAAAATGAGGAGCAAAGCATCCCCAGACATATTCTCAAGGACAATAACAAGTTGCTTAGGTTTAGATAGGGAGTTCATGATTCCAGTTTGTATTTCCGAGACAAAAAGCTTGAGCCTAAAGGAAAATGCACGAAAATGCATATGTGAGTCAACAGTCAAGGAATGAGTAGTAACTAGTAACTCAGTTTAGACAATACAAAATGATTGATACATGCTAATAAGGATCATTAAGGTAATATTTTGTTATGGCATATCCTCCACATTACTACATAGCATTAAGATTGCAGGAAATTTCCACTTCAATAGTCTCAGCGTACGTACCTATATATAACAACATTTATTTACTATTTCATGGTCAACGTGCCTTGCAAAAAATGCAATGAGTAAAACCAGTATACCTAAGTACTAACACCAACCCTATGAATGATAAGCTCACGTGAATCACCTTCACCTCTTACAAGAAGAGGTGCTAATATGTTTGCTCGTGTGCTTTTGCTTTGTCTATCACACCCAGACGTGCTGATTAAGTTTAAGTGTCAACAGGAAATTCATTTTTTCGTATAAAAACTGAGAAAAATGAATGAAACAATTTATTAATTGAATCTTTTATCATAAACATTACACATGTGATAGGCACATGTATTGTTAATAATATATGTAACTAACTACATGTAACTGACTACTACTTACACTTACTACACGTTTACACAATATTTGTAAAAATATGTCAAAGCAGCGGCATTCACATTGTAACATTGCCGGCTATGTGCCTCTGAAGCTTATCGAAAGAAGTTGTTTGTAAAAATTGCTAATACCACAATTCCTATTGTTCCTAAAATGTACGTGGGTTTAAATAGTTGCTGGTGAATCAGTGATGGTTTGCATATCTGATGACTGTGGTCATCAACATAAAGGTTGAGTTGTGTGGGTTCTTTTGCATTACTCCGTACTCTAACAAGGATTGATGTAGGCTTTTCTTTTTGAGCGTCATAAGTACACACAATTGAAATTATAAGAATCATAGACTACTTCTTAGATTTTTACTGAATTGAATTAAAGAAGTAGAAACTCAAACACGTTCAGTTTCTAATGGTGACTTTTACGCATACTATATAGTTAGTTGCGTATTTTTGATGAAAAACCAGTTAGAATGATAGACACAACAACTCCACTGTTGTAATCATAAATCAATTTCAGAGCTGATGTAAATGAAACGCCTGAAGGCGTAAATTACCATCTTCATTTCCTAGAAATCTAATAATAGACAAACAAACAATCTTGGTTACTTTGTAGATATAGCTTATAGCCGCTTTCAAATACGTTCATGTCATTCTTCACGCTACAAAGAAGTGTATTAAAAACCAATCTTATACAGTTACTCATGCCATCTTATTTAAGTGTGTCCCAAGATACTGAGTAAGTCTAGTATGTCGTAGATCTACATTTTATGTTACAGTACCGATGTGTTAACCATAGAAATATTAGATATCACGTTTCTAGTATCACCATGCTGTGACTGTTGTACAAGCATCTTAGAAACTTAAATAATCTACTACTGCCCATGAGTAATGAGTCATGCTATGTATATCAGATCATAAAAATCGTCTCATGTATACCTATGGAATGTATTTGCATTGTGATAAATAATTATATCGGCATACCCAGAAAAGGAGTGCCTTTGTTATCATGTCTCACTCATGTACCGTAGTTTTTACCTACCTAACTGTGTTTATTAGTTCTAAATGAAATCCACTTAGAAGGTTGATGAATACCAAAATACCAGGCTTGTATTGTTTGTGTTACATTTATTCCTATAAAGGTACAAGGATTTTTACAATGGATGACAATTTCAAACCGTCACAATATTTATAGTAGCAAATTAGCAATTATCAACATTAGGAACTTACATTAACTAAATTTGGTATGTAAAAATCGAATCGATGTGTCTAGATATTAATGATGAGGTTAGATTGATTCATTCACATTCAGTTGAAAATGAATGAACACACTT
>JABASD010000841.1:0-55894 GCA_019776165.1 Pogonognathellus flavescens | reverse complement strand
TACTTTAATTTATATTTAATTTTAGCTTTATGAAACCTGTGTACTGTGTAATTGTAGGCAATTTGGAAGTGTTCATTCAATATGGAAAAATTCTTTTAATTTGGCAGATCGAGAAATGAAACAAACCCATCACAAATTCCGCCTTGATAAATTGTTTCATTTACATTAAAATATTTGTAGAAAGATGTCCATAAGCAATAAGTATGTACGAAGTCTGGTTCATTTGGAAGCTTGCTTAAGACTAATGTGGCTAGTGGCTAGTACATTGATTTGATTTAGCAGTACATTAACTTTTTTTGATATTGATGGAGACCAATAAATCGTAGAAACAAAGTAGGGGGAACCGAACGTACAAGCTACTTTCTCAAGCGATTGAAATCTGAACAAAATAATTAAAAATAACAAAGGTTCAATTTCAATATAAATTCATAATGTGAAATTGCATTCCTAAAATTTATGTCTAGTTTTCAAAGCTATACATAGTTTTATTATTGAAATCTGCAGTTCTTTGGCTCACACAGCCATCAATAAATTCTATCACTTCCACCTATCTGTATACTGCAGTCATTATTAGGTACCTTATACATTGTATCGTACCTGTAGGTATATTGGTAGATTGCTGCATTCAGCAATCGAATACATGAAAATGAAATCGGTATCTGCAGGCATTAATTATTCAATTGAAATAATCGCTATTTGCTAGATGTGCACTTATTTTAATAAATTGGTCAATTATTGGTAGAAACGAGCAGCTTTATACTATCTGTAGCGTACTTGCCTACATTATTCATTGAGTCCAGTCTCAATACGCAACGGTACAAAGAATGACAGTTAAGCCTAGACTAATTTATTATGCTATTCTCCCATAAAGAGAGAGAGAATAATAATTATATATTTTATGCCTCCTAAATTGGGTTTAACACACAAGGATTATTATTTCACGGCTGTACATGTTCAACATTACACTTCTAGACTAGAGTAGACATTTAAATGGGAAACAAATCATTTTGCTTCGTTAGCGCTAGCATTTAAGTATAAGGGGTATAAAATACTAATATACTGTAGTGCCTATGTATTGAATTGGTTCTCAGAATGTTTAAACTGTTACGAAAGGCCTTATTGTCTCTTTAGTGTTTAATACTGTAGTAATACTCAATAAATACTAAATGTAGGTACATAATAATTTAAGTGTGTATAGATTCCCATGTTATGTTTTGCACATGTTCATGCCACACTTGTGTGAGACTTGTACAAGTTTGGATATATTATTATGAATTTCGAACACCAGAACCTATTTACAATGCACAAAGGACTACCGCAGAGCAACACAATAAAATAAATTATGTGTGTCATTACTATTACTTTTTCTTTTCGTTTCGTCTGCAATTACAATTGTTTTACGAGCGTTACAGGAAAACCGCAAAGTGGCATTACTAAAGACTTTCGTATCATGATCCTTCACACCCTGGTCGTACATAATAATGGCGAAAACGAAACCGCCCACGTCAATTACAGATTATTGGAATGTAAAATATGAATTCCATCGTCATGTGCGTAAACATGCATAATGTACAGTCACAGTGCATCAGGTGAAACAAATAATATTATTATATGTCCTATATTTATTTTACATTGAATTGTAATTACTTTTCTAATAGTAAGAGTTATGAGGAGCAGCTTACATTGTAATTGCCTCAGTACTCTGTTTGAATGTTGAGTTAAATCCCTGAACATTGCAATTACTGTTGCAGTCTGTAATTATTTTCATGGAAGACAATAACAATTTGTAATCTGCGGTTTTTCCAAATTATATTTAATTTAAAATACTTTTTACTGTACTGTACTGTATTTGATTAGATTTGAAGACTTTGCCGGTCATAGATTACAGAACTAGCTACTTTTGCTAAAAAACAATTTGCGAAGATCTACGTATGTAATAGAATCGAATACGTTGACGATGATATTGGAAATTTCATTGCTAGAGATATGCTTTGTTTTAGGTATTCATTGTACGAAGTACATTCTGTGAGTAAGATTTTTACTTTAATACAAATAAAATGAAAGGTAAAATAATTTTTATTACTGCCTACACATCTATAGTCCAATGGGCTGATATGTGATGTGGCTTTTGGTATATCTGTGTGTGGGTAGCAGTAATTAGTACATAATTTTTTGTACTGAGATCTGTAAAGCTCCACGCGGAAGACGAAATTTTATTTATTCTTAATGTATCTAACATTGAATTCTTCACTCTGTCGGCTCCGTGGCTTGTCTTGAGGTTATTATTTTTGCCACACATTTTTCTGCTTACCAATGTGATGCTTTGTTATTGAAGATTTATTATTTGTACTTGGTATTAGTACCACAAGCTTATCATTATTTGAATACTAAATGTAAATAATTTTTTAACCAGAATTCCAAAGCGTTCCTACGCTTTTAGAAAAACTATTCGACATTGTTTTCGACTTGGGCTTGGTTTGCTAAGGTGGTTTATTGCGTTTGGTTTGGTTACATTTTATAGCTTTAACATATTTATAGCTCATAGCCATAGGTATTAGACTTTGAGGCATATTTTTTCTTTAAAAATACATTCTAATAAAATCACAATTTTATTTTCTGTACTAGAACTGGCATAGCATTAGTTTGTGTATATTCTGACGTATAATAGGAACACGTTTTGCTTCAAACACAGCATTTGCATTGTACCAAGTCCTGAAGAACTTATGTAAAGAAAATAACATTTTCATTTTTACGTAGACTGCTACGCAAGTAAATTAACACACTCATTAATTCATTTTATAAATACCAACCCGTTGGCTGATCATTTTACGACCTGAGTTACCTTTCTTAACAGCAATGAATTTAGTTACTATGTACTTTGCGTAATAATAGAGCATTAATAAGCAGTGTGAATTCAGCACGAAACTTTTTGGCTAAAATATCTAAAACCTGAGTGTTTAACGAATGTATAATTAATTAAGATTTAGTAATTTGGGATGTGGGTTCAAAGATTTTGCTTTATAGCTGGTGAAGGTTACGTGCAAAGATTTATCTTGGCTGAAATCATATGCGTATAGTGTTAGTGTTGAGACTGATTGCATCTCCTTGGCTTTTATAAGATTTTTACCCCTGGAACGCAATACATCGATAAAATTCGAAAAACACATGTTGGTTCGAAGATATTCATCAAAGTCTTTGAACGTAGAGTCAGCAAACAGGTTATTTGTGTGTAGTTGCGTGTGAATATTTGCAAATTTTTACAAAGACAAATAATATACAGATTAATTTTCTATGGAAATGCTTGCTTTGAATTCAATTCTTGTTAAAGGGTCGTTAATGTCTCTACTTGTTTTTCTGAGAATTTTATTTTAATACAACATTCCTCCTTGTTGTTAGATAAACTTAACATAACATTTACACAACAACACTTTCATTATGACATGCACATCTACATACATACAGATAGAATTTAAAAAATGACCATTGAGTTTGTATCAACAATCCAATCAAGGAAAAAAGGTATTTAAACGTATAAAATATATTTATAGCATTTTTAATGTCTTTGTGCATGTCTTTTGTACATTTGAATTGTCAATTACATCTTTAAATCTAAGGAATTGAAGAACATAAAGGAAAAATAAAATACTAACTAAAATATTGTATTCAGGATGTGTGCGGTCATTCATTCAGGATATTCATTCATTTATATTCCCTTGTAGTATTTTTAATTGCCAAATTGAACACACAGAGTGTCGAAACTTACACATACTAAAAGTAACTAACTGTATGCAGTTTTGGAAGTATACAATTATTGTTACAGCAGAGTACAGTACAGACTTCAGACAGAGACAGAGAGAGAGAGAGGTAAAAAAGACTAAAAAAATTAAACTCAAACTGAAATTATGCCAATGGCCTTATGAAGTAATGCACTCTCTTATTGTATCTGCAGAGTCACAGTCGACTATTGCCCTGTAGTACTTACTAATCTAAGGCGCGATGCAATCTCATGTTTATTCATGCGTTTAGCTAAAAGCGCTAGTCAGATTTCTGTCAGATAGTTTTTTTGTGTTACTGTAGACTGTTCAGGCACATTTTGCTTTATCATTACATGAAAACTATTCTTATCTGTACACTTAAGATGTAATAAGGGCAGGGACGTTATTCACGTTGTATCTCAAAGAATTTCACAAGACTGGGACACTGCATTTTGGGCTTTTGCCCTAAAGGTCCATCTCACAGGATTCGACAATGTGTAATTTAGTTTATAGCTAACAGGTGTGATGGACTTGAATTAAATTGCTGTGCATTTATGATGATGATGATGGGAAGTACAGAATACCTTCCTCCGATGACTATTTCTTCTTCTATATTATGTGAATCATACTTAACTATATAGGTATGTATATTTACAAACATGGATAAAGTACATGCATGTGCTTATATAGTCTATTCAGTTAATTACAACTTGCATTATTGCATTGCATTCAACCAACAAGAGGTGAGGTACACAGTAAAATATAATTGTAAGCAATAATAATTAATGTAGATGAACCTTCTTGGTTGTTAAAATGTTTTGCCAGGAGATAAATACGAATAGTAGCAGTGGAGTGTGTATCAAATTCCAGCCTTCATTAACAGCTACTTTTATTCAACTCTGAGATTAAGCAGAACGTTTCTTAAACAGTAACGGAAGGATTCAACTTGTCATCAGCAAAACAACATTAGACTATACTATTACAATGTTACGTACGACTAGTAGTGCTACTTTAAACTAATCAATTTGCTTATTTGCGTAAATTGTGATTTGTAATCGTAAGCTTGTAATTACGCAACGTTACTTCCTAATGAGCAATGCACACAAATGTTATATGATACAAGTGCCAACGCCAAACAGTAAGGCATGCTACAAAAGAAATACGGGTTTATTATTGTTATGGCTTACTTCATTTTCAGAGTGTATAACAATAAAGGTAATCGTATAGAAGTAACTATACAATTAGTTCCGTAATACCCTTCAGCACAACTCTGTACGGAAATTACATGACTTTATTGCATGTAATTCCAAGTAGGTACATCATTCTTATCTGTATCATTCTAATTAATTGGTGCAGTTTTATAAAGACATATTTTATAATGTTATCTGTCTTATGTGTGTGCTTTATCAGAATTAAGAGCAAACAATTTTCTGCCAATTAAAAACCAGACCTAATTTTGAGACATTTATTTCTCGGAAATGCTGACACAGCTTATCTATTAATGAAACTGAAAATTTGCAATGGCAATATGTAATATTCAATAAAATGATTAGGAATTACTTAATTAGTAATTAAACTTGTAAATTAAGTGCTATTGTGTTTATATTTAAAATACGTCGATGTAAATTACTCGGTACATCGGCATAAATGTACAGGGCAAACTGAAATATTGAGTCAGCGTAATTAAAATTAAATATTTGATATGGTGGCACAAGTGTTATCAATGAACCTAATTGTTAGTTTTATCATTTAAAATTTCTGAATTTAAGAATTACCTAAATAGTTACATAAACAAGCAAAAAAGAACAAAATCTTTTGACATGAAAATATTGGAGGAATTTATAGAAAAAAAGAATTGAGGAAATATCCTTTGATCGCTTCATGAAATGGCGAGCACATACATTGTATAAGAAAATTAACATGAATTCACAATAACAGGTTATTGTACTCTTTTGTAGGGAACTATTTATTACCTCATTTTGCAACAAAGCTAATTGTGAGTTGACAAGAATAGTTCGTATCGTCATGCTTGGGATTTTTGCGTTACTTGTTACGTTGCGAGTATCTGTACATAGTTTGATGCAAAAGGTGAAACTCGTGGGTCCTCTTCTTCTTTGTTGATGTGAGAGATATTTTTATGAATGGAATGAATTGTACTACGGTGATTTTGCCGTAATTTATTTTCTCCATTCCTTTATAAGTCTGTCAGATGTGTTGTTAACGATTTCCTCTATAACTTCCATATACCTTATGCGCGTAATTGCATTGTGTAAGTACAGTGAAATTTTGTGTAGTTCATTTTCGACGAAATTATAAATCTATTGAAGATTGAAGCCTGTAGTAGTCAAACCAGCAATCGTTAATAATTTTTGTAGCGGACGAGGTAATTTTTGACAATGGCCACGTACGATTTTACTTGTAACTCTTTCAATTCGATATGTCATGTTCCTATAACACTAACGAGCAGTATAGTGGTATATAAAATGTAATATACCTAAGCATACGTGAATTCAATGATTTAGTAAACTATAATTGTATTTATGAAACGAAAACTTCCTATTTGTGCACAAAAAAGGAAATTGTTAGTTAGACTGTTGGGAAAGAATACAAAAATCTTCCTGTCTGGCATACACGATGATTAATTATCCATTTCACACAGAATATCAACTAACAAATGGAATTATAATCCGCTTGTATACAACTCTGACATGTAATGTGAGTTTGTCTGCTTTGATTACATGGCTGCGCACTTTGTTTGTAATCTTATAATACTTGTTATACATGCACACGATGAGTAGTCCGTCATCATGTCATTTTAGTACAGTGCTCTTCCATAACCTGCAAAATAGTGAAGTCACATGAGAAACTCCAACAGAATGAATACGCTACGAAAGAAATTATTTTAAAGAAATTCAATCTTTGTTCAATTTTCTCTTTCTCCTATTACGTTTGGGGTTTCTGTAGGTTTCTGTCCTGTGTGTGTGTGTGTACCTGGGGTGCGACTTCTTGGTTGCATTCTCTATTCTAAATTCTTAACACATACAATCTAATCTACAAACAGAAGGGAGACAGTATGTGTAGATGGGCTGATACAAAAGTTTTATACACAGATAGATACCTATTTACTATCTGTGTGCCTTTCTGAGCCTTATACACATGAATGGCAAATAATGGGGATGAGAATATCATGAGAGTGTGTTGGGTTTTGTAGCGTGTACTCGATCTATGTCTCTGTATTGTAAACAGAAAATGCAAACAAGAAACTCACGCTTTTTATTCAGTTATTCTATATGAGATCTCAGAGTACAGAGTTGAAGTTGACGGAGGAGTTTTTACACAAGATTATACACTCTTCCGTTGTTTAGATGCATGTGATCAGATTGGTTTTACTTTTATGCTTCTGAAAGGGAAGAGAGAATTGGTTCAGAAGAGTTTCGTCAAATCCATGTATTACACTTTACCATTACATACTTTTGTTACATTGCACATTTGATACAGTTACAGTATACAGTCTGATATGCTATTGTGTTTTTCACTTTTTATATTCTTAAAATTTCCCATGAAATTCCCAAGATTTCTCATAAATCTCTTCAGCCATTTTTAGAAATGATAAGATTGCATTTCTTGAGATTTTGGAATGCAGTTGCCGTATGTAGCATGTGTAGATAGAAAAGTTGTCATTGCTTGTTACTCCTCGAAACTAATCTGTTTTGATATATAAGTATGAAGTGTATAAGTGCAATATAGTAGAAATAAATTAAACAAATTACTACATAATTAAGTTCTCTAATTTCATTTACGTTTGCAAATAGTTATCAGAATAAACGGATAAATGTGTAAGGAATGCAGAGATATTATTAGGTGTTTACAGTATTTCATATAATGTGAAGGTATTCTTAATTTAGTATCATAACAGAAGTATACCTGGTAAAACGTAAAATAATCTTTGTCCATTAATAATCTGATGAATACAATTTTTAACAACGCTGGATAGAATTTAGTAAATATGAATATAATTTATTAATTACACAAAAGGTAGGTAGAAGATTGATCTTGTAATTGATTGATAAGTATTTTAAGCGCATAAAATTTGCTAGTAATCATCATAATTCGTACACAAAAAGAAAAGAAAGAAATGAGTCGACTACTTAGGTAGCGAATAGTAAAGTAACGAATGACGATCGATCTTTGACTTGCATAGATTAGTTAGGTATTAATAAATGTTAAGTAATAACTAGGTAATAATAATTAAGGTACATAGCAAGACTTCCCCATATTTATAATACAATCAAACCAAGGATCAACAGGTGGATTATTTTTATTCATACAGTGGTGATGCTGGTTCAAGAGAAGGTTATGACTATTCTTAGAATTATTGTAGAATGACATTCCTAGGTAATTGGAGTACACAAACAAGTTTAATTATTATATCCTCAACACAACGTACAGAAAAATGAAACACTACTTTCTAACAATTTTATATGATTTCCAATTGTGTCCGCGCAGAATAGCATTGGAATTCGTGCATTTACAAGCACCGGCTTTTCCACATTTATTGTTTTCACCTGTGTGTTAAACAAGTCTCTTTATAGCTAAACTGGTTGAAAACCAATTATTGTCTAGTTTTATTTTTATATACAAAACTGTGACTTGAGCCTTTACAATGACTTTAATGTAGGTGTCAATATACTATATTTAGCTAGAGATTTTGTACACTTGAATTTACGGACAATGCGATTAAGCATTTAAGGTTTTCTTAAGTATTTATTGCCTTGTGAAGTTTTCCAGGTTATTTTCACGCATTGATGATTATGAATAATATCGTTTATTGTACACACTTGTCTGTGTACAAAGGAGAGTAAGAGTAAATCTGTAATCACACTTCTCAATGTCCACAATTCTGCTCTATTGTGCATTATGTGTCACATTACATAAAAGGCTATAGCTCAAGGTCTTAGAGAGTTCAAAGTAAGATTGCGTTTGACATGATAATGATTTATTCTTTCATTAATAATACGAAAATATACTTATTTACACACCTGAGTCGACAGTTTTATCGTTACTAATGGGATTTGGATTATTTCCAGTCATTGCTTTTACATTTTTATATTTTGCAGTAGTCCACTGCATGCAGACTTGCAAGTAAATAACGAAAGCCACGGCTTATGTACACATTTTAAGCGACGAGACATAATAAAATATGAAATCTGAACACGAAAACCACAAATCGAGCCAAGATATTTACTATCACCTTATCAAGTTGTCATTCCAAGTGAAGTCATGTCATAATCAGATTTCGTTTCATCATTTAAGAAATGCTCACGCCAACTGCCAACCTGTTCACATTTCAAACATCTCACATGACCATACAAACTTATTTGCACACGTAATTTACTATTTATTCTTCTACTACAGAAAAAAATCTCTAAGCAATCAATACAAATTTTCAGAGTGACAGACATATCTTTTGTTCTGCTCATCTACTTATCTTTATCAATTCATTACCAACACTCCCTCGCTCACTTTGCCCTTCTCTGCACATTTTTGGTAATCAACACAATTAAAAGAAAAATATAGAGACTGACGATTGACGGCAATCCTTAATGGTATACGAAATATACTACGACTGCACTTACTTAGAGTGAATCTTTAACATGAATCGTATTCGTACGGCACAGTTCTCAATTCTCGATCAGCATTGTAATACTTAAAAAAGAATCCTTCGATGTTCTATATAGGGCTTCACTCAATCATGAGAACTAAAAGCCAAATCAAGAACACATAATATGTAATGTGCATGTTACGTGTATCTTTTTTATCCTCGCGAATTGTAAAGTAGCCATGTGTATGTAATATGGGCGTACATTGTATTAATTTAGCTTGTCTTTAGTAAATGGACGTAATTGAAGCTTGTAAGCATTAGCAGTATTACGTGAACCCAATCAAGGCAAGTAGGCTGATGACTACTAAAAGTAGATCCACCTACCTATACTTAATAACTTCACAAGTTTCAAACCAAGCGAGTTTTGCCTTATTGACATTCTCTAGTATAGTAAATCTACTTTCAACTGTGTAAGTTGCACTTCAATAAACTAAACTGGATTAAAAATGGGTTCGCTATATGTAAGTAACATCAATAGTATTAGATGGGAACAGTTAATAGTTAATATTGACTTGGATAAAAGTACAACCACAGTTTTATGGAGGGATATAGGAGTCAACGTGTAAAGTAAAGCAAAATTATTTTACACAAGTGGTAAACTTCTTTCTATAAGTATATACAATTACGTCTCAAGGACAATACATATACACAATACAAAATGCAGTACATATACACACTTAATATTTAAGTACAAGACATACATTATGATTGGATTAGTTTAAATAAGGCAATAAATATAATATGCGTAGGTATTTAAACATTTAAAGTGTGTACGTAAGCATGCAAATGGTAATCACACTAATGTAACTCGTATATATAAATACATAACACGAAGCAGTTATAAAATCCGGCTTCTTCGATCTATTTCTTTATAATCTACCAAGCCATAAAATAAAGTATCATCAAATCAAGCAGTCAATACAACAAATTATTACAAAATAGCAGCAGCAAACCTATCAGCCATTTCTAATGGATTTTCTTCAATGTATTGTGAACATATTATAAACTTAATTATACCTAAACGCATTTCATTTTACAAGGTTAATATTCGAATTCGTAGTACGTGGGTTTTGAATCCGGAACATAAAGCAGGTCAGAAGTAACTAGAGTCTCGGTGTGTCGGCGGCAGACATTGCCAAGTTATTTGACCATGACTAATATTTGTCGGCTTTCCCCTTACAAGACTTTTCCAGAGGCGCCGCTTCACTTTAATCCGGATTAAAGTGAAGGTCTGCAGTAAAGCTGGCCTATCTTACTTTTACATCGAACTATACCTGAGTATCAAATTCTAAATTAAGTATGGAAATTTTATTACTGAAATTACAGCCCAATTACTTATGTTTAGTATAAGTGCAGGATTTTTTCTTTGTGCAATCTGTAGAGTGTTTATTGTGTAAAAGTAAATTGAAAGGATTATACTAAGCTATACAAATACAGATTAATAATTGTTGTAAATGTGTATTTTCTACGGCTAGAGCTTCCTAAGTCCTATAGGCTGCTTTTCAAATTAGAATATGACTTGAATTTATTGTTAAGATATTTGTAAAGTAATTTCTATACAGTTATTACCAATTAATTAATCAAAATTAGCTATTTAAATAGTACAATACTCACTTCATCAATCTTCATTAATTTCCATAGGTAGTAATTTTTGCAGCGAAATATATGAGTCTATGTCGTGCTTTTGACTTGCCTGTATGGCAAGCCATACTGCACTGAATGTGTGATATAGTAAAAACGTCTACACATTCAAGCAGCAGTTACGAAGTGTAAAATATTGTAGTAAAATATCCTTCAATTATATATATGTAAACTGAATAGACTTAAGGAGATCAATAGGGTTTACCCTGAGTGAACAAAGGAGAGTTTCCATTTCTAAGTAGTGGAATGACTTGACATGTCTCCCCACACCACACCACAACAAAACCAGTACAAAGAATCTGACAAGGCAAAATAAATATGATCAGTTGATGATACTTGATATTATATTATGTGTTTGGTATGGTTTAGCACTTGCTATGCTATGTCATCATCCCATCATCTTCTCCAACATTTTACTAGAGTAGTAGTAGAAGTAGTAAATAAGTACTGACGAGTGAGCGTGAAGTGGAGTTCTTAAATAACCCAGTCAGACAAGACGACAGGCCATGCAGACACTAAACAAGCCCAAATCTACACGAAGTTCTCAAGTGTTGGTATATTTCTACTTTTAATGTCTCATGTCTGCTGTAGGAGTAGGACTAGTCTACTACTATTATAAACTTTAACTCAACTTTCAATTTTCTTTCTCGTTTGTCTTCATTGAAACGAAATCAAGCCCATTGAAGTCACCTTTCTCAAATCGCCTTGCTTTGCTTTACTGTTGGTATAAAATCTAATCTTTCGCTATAAAACTGTACTAAGGGTTATTTGTTGTGAGATACTTGGAGATGCACATGATACACAATACTGGAATGTAATTCACAACATCAATGTGTAGCTTTATTAGTGTAAGTGCAACTATCACAAAAGACACACAGTACTTTATACTATATAATATAATACAACTGCCTATATGGTGCTTTGCCCTACTGAATGGTTTTAAATCTTTAACCAAGCTATTCATAAGGAGTGACTCGACTCAACTTTTATTTTTATTATATCTTGCCTTACTTGTCTGAGGTCTTGCCGATTTCCATTGCTATTTAATTGCACACAATATTCTCCGCTACATAATACTTTAGACTCTTGTCCGCATTTCAATTTTATGGGTTGTAGTCATTCTGGTACACTTTAAAAACAGTTTCAAAGGTATCTGTATATACTCGAGACAGAAAGATGCAGTTTAGAGTAGAATGACAGAGTCGTGTATGAGTTGAGGGAGGTGAGTGTCTTCTTTGACTTCTGAGAAATTACATTATCACCAATGTTGTTGGTAAATAAGTGACATGTCTAACTAAGAAACAGGTACTAGGACTAGATAATATTATGAGAGTGAATCAGAAAGGTATACAGAACAGATAAGGTATTCAAGGTATGCTCTCATGTACAATGATACAGTAAGTAGCTGTATATTTATTGTGATACAAAAAAGGAAACGGATCTTCAGATTTGTGTCATTGTGAATCATCTTCTGACGACCAGTTCCTTTTCATTTATTCATGCATTCACGTATTATGAGGCGCACATTGCATCAATCGCCTTTTCATTTCTTTCGGCAAGTTGTTAAGTATTTAAATTAGCTGAATAGTAAAGTACGGGAAATACTCAAAGATGCATGAGTAATTAGTAACGTAAATTAAATAGCTCTCTATGGGCTCTCTCGTCATGATGTTTTGGTACTGGAAGCATTTATTCTTATTAGAAATAATATTGAGAAGCAAAAACACATTCTAATTTATGTTCATGTCACTTTTCTGCAATAAAATTATGTAAAGAAGACTACCCACTGCTTTGCTATGGCTGTCAATTCTATAATAGAAAGATATTTACTACTGGCGTAATATTACTGTGATGTGTGTGGAAGTTATGGACTCACCCAACTCATTCATTATGTCGCCCAGCAAAATACAGCGGAAGTAACAATTAAGTTAATCCGATGACTACTTCTGATAACATTTACCTACTATTATTATTGCAACTTGGGTAATTCATAATTCACCTTATGAGTCGTGAATCACGTTCGAGTGTTTAATGCTTAGCAATTTAACCTGTTGTGTTTTGCTATTGGTATAAGGACTTATTCATTATATATGTGTGAAATTATTGCTTTTAACTATGTAAACTTAACAATGATAATAGAAAATTATGCAAATTGTCTAGGGACATTATTTCGCATATATAAATAATGCTCTTTTAGTAATTGTATGCAGCACGCATACCATTAGAGTGTGCAGTAAAAACACTTGCACTATAATACTATAAAGGTTTTACAGTAAATTACTACTGTGTAGAAATTATAAGTTCACTTGTGATTTTGTTCATTAAATTGTTTTCTACACTGCTACCATTCTGTTTTCGTCTGTCCGGTTCGTAGATTTCCATTTTAAAACACAGAATCACTTCCTCTATACGAATGCTTGCCTAGGTATTTATATAATATAGTCTAGGTAGATCTTCATTAATAAAACGACAAAAAACACAACAAAAAGGCATGTGCTGTGCACGATAAGAATTCAGTTGCATATACGCATACGGCACTAGTACTACTGCTGCGTGTCTTTATGGTTTACTTTTAATAATATTATTAAATATTACAAAAACGTTATCTGTACTTGTGTATGCACCTAAGTCGTCTAGAACTATAAGCGCGTCTTTACACACAGAAAAGAATGTCTGTACACAAGATCTATATTACCATAAGCTAAAAATTGCTGTACGTCTACTACTGTGGGTGCTATAGTAGTAACACATGCACACTGTATTAATATATTGTGTACTTACCTTTGGTACCTAATTTATGATTGCTTATATACAGGTAAGTATATAGGCAGAACAAATATGCCATATGGAAGCTTAAGTACTATATGTGTATGTAACGTTATGCGCTATATAATATTTACCAAGAATCCAAGAATGAAGATAGCTTTAGTTCACATATAAGTATAAAGTATAATAATAGTGCACGATACATACGAACTATATACCGTATACAAGCAGAATGTATGTAATAGCATTTAGGTATATATGAGTTTGTACAGAGCTTAGTTAGATGTATTGTGCAGTTGATTCTGTACTGTAATGAACAGTAAGTCTTTCTGTGCAGTCTGAAATGCTGTCAAATAGCTTTCACTTTTTTCTTCTTATCAGTCAGTCATTTATTGCTGCACATTGAGTTCTTCCAGCTTTGTATTCTCAGTCTTTTTACAACGCATACAATAGTTGTTCGTGAACTTTTAGATAAGATATCTGCTACATGCCGCAAGTCTCTTCTTATAAGTACACATAGTGCATTTACTCCTTTACTTAGTTAGTTGCATCTATTTATTAAATTGTAACTTGTGTGTATTTTATGGTAGTATGAAGCTGTTTCGCCAAAGATAAGAGTACCATTATACATTTAGTGAGTGTATGCTTTACCGAAGAGGCAAAGGCAATAGAGAGATACATGGTCCTTAAACTCCTGCTATCATTTAAATGTCTTATGGAAGATGTAGCAATTTTGTTCTTAGGGCAAATGAGACGATGTAATCAGATTACTACACTACTATAAATGTACACGGTTCTAAATAAGTTTCCCTTTAAAGGTAAGGTAAGTGTAAGGGCAATGCTATGGGGTGAAGGTTCGAAAAATTAGAAAAGAACCTGTAATTTCACAGGGCATTATGGAATATTATTTTAAACGTTCGTGCATTACCATTACTTGTGCAGTTATAAAATAAAATGCAGATGATGAGAATTATTATAGTATATAGTGAAGTCATAATTGGTATGCTGTGAAAAATTAGCAACACTCTGTACATAGTTCATGAACCGAAGGAATCAACAGCACAATGTATTTATTTTATGCGATGAATTTTATTACTACAAGCATGATGTGTTAATAAAAAGTATCTAAATCTATTTAAGGTTGATCTTGACTTGTGCTGGTAATTCATTGTTTTCTGTAATAGATGTAATTAATTGCAAGTTGCATTGTGAAAATGTTTGAGGCTCTGGCTATCTCCATCACTTTTTACGTGTTGAATAAAGATAGTAATTTACAAAAGATTGCAGGCCCATTGTTATTTATTGAATTTTGTTTTGTCTCGCTATTTTTCTACTTTTACGAGGACCTCTGTGTGTTGTAGAGTTATAATCTGTTGTGTTACCACCTTGAGAGGTATCTCAATAAATGATTTAACTTTATATTTTGCAAGAAAGTATTGCGCCATCCTCATCTCGTCCATCGTGTTGTTGTTTTGATTAGACACAAAAATGCACCAACAACGACTCTTATCACTAAAGACGAGTTTGACAAATCATACAATAAAACTTGGTCAATTATTTCGTATGGTTTATTGCAAAAGTGAAAGGTTTCAATTAACAATTCAATTTCAATCAATTACCAATAGTTATACATACTGTACCTGCACACTAACATAATATTTACTTATATAGCACATTAACTTTACCATAATATATGCATTAACATAGTAAATTTACACATACACGTTATGTATGTGGTTCATTTGGTATATATGGGAGTATGGGACTGTCAAATACCGAAAGACTATAATAAAGTGTGTAATTGCGTTGTTAGTTGGCATGTTTATAGATTTAAAAAAGGATTTTTATGAATGATATTATGTGTAAAATGTCTTTCATGTTATTCCGGGTGCCAATGCCCTGGTACTGTAAATATTATGATAAAGCTCTTCAGAGATAACAACAGAAATGTAATAGAAGTATTTCCTAACATCTTTACTACATTACATAGTAATTTCTTACTTCTACTACAACACATTGCATGTACGACATGAGGTAGTGTACCTCCTACATAATAAGAATCCAGAGAATAAACTAGTAAGTGCATATTTCAAGCTGCATAGGATAGAGCAACACTATTAGCCCTCCACTTTTTATTACAATTCAACGAAGCAATCACATTTTACTTTACATTATGTGTCTTATGTTATGTTACTTTATTTTGTAGAGTCTCTTTGTGTGTACGTAAGTTACCTGTTCACTATTACAACTAATAAAGGATATAATGACCGAAGCTGAAAAGGCAGGGTTGACTTTTGGCATCAAGTAATGTAATATGGTGGCTTAGCTTAACACATTGTACATTCAGATTGGCATCTTCACCTCACCTCTACGATACTACTACTCTGTGTATAGAACTTCGACCTGTGCTAACAGAGTCAGTGTTGATATCTGTGGAAATTCTTTGTGGTATAGTGCATGGTGTATTGTATTTACTACAAAGAATATACTAAAGGAACATGCAATGCAGTCTTGTAACTTTTCATAATCAATGTTGCATTTGACTTTTGCATTAACTTGGCCTGGCATTTTGTCAATTTGATTCGAAACAAGTTGTAATATACACATGAAAATTAATTACGTTTAACTATCACCTCTCGCTGAGTGAGTGCCTGTATTTAGTTTTATATCCTGCCATAAACTTTTCTGCCACGCCATTTCTTGCAATACTTTCCAACAGCTTTACTTATCAACTATATACTATGCTTCTTACTACCTAATTACCGAAAACAATTATTTTTGTTAAAAAACCAAACGAAAGCATTGCAGCAGATCATTGTTTAGTATGCAATGCTCATGATACAATTCAACTCATCTTCTACGAAGGAATTTTATTAATTTCATAAGAACGGACATTAATGAATAACAATGTATAATTCAGTAATGTAACATTATTTCTTTAGGTATAGGTATAGTAGGTATCTGTTAATTGTGAATGAAATTAATTTGTATGTGTTTGTGTACTTAGATATGATATATGAACCCTTTATCGTGTAGATTATACCTGCATGCACAAATTGTTGGTTTTTCTTGCGTTTTACATGCAATTAATCTAAGTGCATCATGCTAAATGATGTTTTGATTTAGAAAAAGATGCATAGAGATTCCTGCGTGTAGTAATAACACAGCTAGAGGTAATCTGAAAGGAATTTGCATTGCATGATTAATGGAATCTGTAAAGTGGAAGAGAATCTCTTATATATTTTGTTGTGTTGTGTACCACAGTTTGCATGTAATTGAAGAACAGGAAAGTTGCTCTATTAATGGAATGCATTAATGCACTTAGGGAAAATAATAAAATAATATGCACCTAGAGGTTAGGTATAATATATAAGTAGTGGTAGTAGCTATTAACACTTACAACAACATAACTATAGGATTTTTGAGGTTTTACATCTGAGAGCAGATCAGATCAGTAATTTGCATAATGTGATGTCATGTTGTAAAAAGTAAAATGAGTTGTGGCTTCAAAAGTTTAACTTAACTAAAAACTGCAGGACAGCTTCCTATGGCAGAACGAAAGGAAACCTTACCCCGTGTCCTTATATGTAAATGTAATGTATTTTTATTGACGTTTATGCCTACAAGCTGTCATATCAATTAACTGAGCCAAGAAAAGCGAAAATTAAATACCGAGCCAACAAAAGACCAGACAAAGTGTGCAAGAACAAGTATAGCGCAGTACGGAAGCAATTTACGATTTAGACAAACTTTACAGACTACAGACGCATTATGCATATACATTTTTACTTACTTATACCCCCATTGCTCATACGCTTGCTAAAAGATTCTTATTATCTTTGTCTACCCAGCTAGATCTAGTATTACTGGTACATACAACAATGCAACTTATGAAAATACACAATAAGTCCATAGAATAGTGTAGCGTTCACGTTGCCTCCAACCTCATGTTTTACTTTGTGTCATAACGTCATTCTAACAGTACAATTTACAATACAAAGAAAAATGTAAACGAATCTTTGAAACAAACTTGCCATGTATCAGTAATGTAAAAGAACCTCATTCATATGTACTGACGATGAGATGTATACCTACACAGAGATTTACAGAGTTTTTTTCGATTTACTGCTAGGTACTATACCCCTATTAAATACTTAACCAGTTAATCGCTATTACATCCGCATCCGCATCTTTGGTGATATTCTGTTAGTTACTGATAATTAATTTCAATAAACAAACACAAGACCCTCAAGTAAGCAAAATTTATACTACCCTCTGGGTTGTTTAGCTTACATGGTGTAGTAGAAATGTAAATTTTCCTATAGTGTACCTTACATATGTGATTTACTATTTTAGGTATTACTTTTACACTTCATACTTATACTTATGGACATACTTACCTATACACTAACTTACAATCACCAATGCAATAATATCTTTACTGTACCTGATTACATTTTTACGAAAGTGAATACACACCTATTACAATGTTCAATTGCATTTCAATGAGCACACGAGGTTATTATAAAAACAGTATCCCACTTATAGTTCGGTAGATATTCTAATTTGTGGACATTCACACTTACTATTCGTCCCAGTCTCATTTTGAACGTTGTATTGTTGTACTACATGCTTAGTGAGTTAAGAATCTTTTTTTACTTCATTAGTAAATCACTGGAAACTGACAGTCTACAACAGTCTAATAGTTAACACACTTGTATTAGATATAAAATAATAAATACCTATATGCAATGTAAATAAGTAGAATAAACAACATAGCAATACTATACTATAGGTATAGTTTTATATTCCCTATACGTGTCATTTGAATATTGATGATACATTTATGAAGAACGTTTTGCTATATATATATTTATATTCATTCACAGACCAAAAGTAAACACTTGTTCGGTCAAAATCATTGTTTGTAATTGGTAAGGTTTGTTTGAGTACATTGTGTGTATGAATTATGACGTTTTTACCTGCACCATTTAGCAAGCGTATGGCTCTGTAGGTATTTGTATTTGCCTTTGTTGTTAACCACCACCTAAGACCGAATTAGGTAGCAAAGTAATAAATACACACAGTTAGCATTGTAGCGTAGTAGTATTGTGGTTGTGTGCAGATAATTTTAGTAGTTGGTCCGTTTAGCAATGTTTTTCTTTCAAGTCATCAACACTGCTCATTGCTCAGAAAGGCAAAGTCATTGTTATCGTAAAAAGTTTAACTATCAAAACAGTTTAATGATACACAGAGCTCATGGAGGGATACACGTTGAATCACAACTGACTATGAGCTGTCTGTCGAGTTTCGTTTGTTTCGTTTATTAGTTTGTTGCTATACTACTATTGTCAAACGTCCGTGTCATTGGCACACCTAAATTTATTTTGATGAGGTTAACTGCAATGGTGACGAACGAACGAGAAACTGTTTTCTCTCTCTCTCTTTCATCTATTCCTTCGTCATTCTGTTGGCAGTAGCTTCTACGTGTTAATGTATGCATAGGTATCTCTAACGCATTAGTCAGCTCAGAATCTTCGTCAGATTCATATTTGCAGATAGAGATCGTATGGTAATGACTAAAGATAACAAAATCGCTGTAAAACCACATTTTAAGTAGTACCATGCATGGGCCACATTAAAAAAGGCTGTACATACTATACCAAAATCTACACGAATAATTTCAGCTATAAAATCACTTTTGGTTTACAGACAAGAAAGATTAACCTTATTTATTTACTATGAGGTAGTAATTCTTCATCTGAGACAGTAAGTACCGCTCTATATTTCAACACACATGGGGCAAACGATTTTGCTATAGGTATTGCTACAGTGTTAAAATTTAGAACTATCATTAATTTAACAATTGAGTAACAACAACGGAGCTTGAAGAAGTGCTACACCTTTGCTCAACAACAGGAAATTACCAGGTCATTATTATTGTCTGACAGACGAGCAAGTTAATTCAATTACCACAGTGGTAATAATTAGTTCGTTTATATACACTGAGGTTGTATATAAATTGACATGACATATAGTCGCAATATAGTTCCTTTTGTAAGTACAAGGTGTGAAATGTCCATGGTTAACTCTCACAATAATAAGTACAGCGCAGAATGATGATGTAAAAAGGAATCGGATGTACTTACAACTTAAACATGAGTTCTTTGATCACATTATTGAGTAATGCAACATGTAATGAATTAAGTGTACGAGTCACCTACAATAGTAAGTATAGATATTAACATAACGCATTATCAGCAGAACTATAGCTACCTATTTCTATTGTTGCAAATTTAGCAGTTGAAAGAAATTAGCATAAGTAAAGCTGTGTGTATTTTATGTGTGTTGATATTTATTTGTGTAGATTATCTTTTGTAGTGAGTGTAAATATAGGTAATAGACTTAATAGAGATTAGTGTAGGTATTGCGTGCTTATTTATGACATGGGAGCTGAACATTAATTCTGTGCATATAAATCTTCCTTTTAATGCAAACGGTAAATAATGAAGTGTTACAATCTGTGCTGAATAAAATTATTCTGTTTATAACTAAAATTAAGGTCTCTGTGCTGCATTTAAGTAATTTTTCATACTAACAACTCCGTTTTATTTGAGAAGTTGTATATACTGCAGTAGTGCTTAGCATTGTTATTAATCTTCTTATACTATTAGGTTTAGTTAGTTTAGTATTACCAGAGGAATTGCTAGGTTGGATTCTAAGTTCAATCGTCTTGACTCAGGTGAGATGAGCAATAAGTACTTATTATTGTAACACTGTACTACTACCACTACTATAACATTTCTAATATTTGTACCGTGAAGTTTATAAAATCACGTCAAGGAGCGGTTTAATTTTCCTCCTGTCACTTTTACATGCACATGGCACGGATTTATTAGCAAAAGAATGTTTTTTCATTTGAGGTTTGAGATTTTAAGGTATTCAAGCCGCTACTGTACTGAATATTAATGTAATACTCCTCCAGCTACAGTCGTTCATATACCTATAGAAGCTATATGGATTTACAATATATCGTATGGGTCTTATTAAAAATTGTATGACAATCTGGATATAAGAGAAAAATGTAATATTCATAAATTGCGTATAGAGAGGGGCTTGTAATAATTGAGCACGTTTATTGGTACATTGTGTACGCACACACAGCCCTATTATTAAAAGTTGTGTGTGCATAACTAACTTATGTCTGTATACGAGAGTGTAATTTTAGATGTTGCAGAGAGATACAGAAGGAATTGACTGCATTTCGTGCAACCGTGCTCAACTAATTTTATTTTTCGATGCAAAACTTCATGGCACAAAAACACAATTCGCCGAGAACGAAACGCTTCAAAGTGCAATGCAATTCTTAATTTGTGTTAGTTATAAAAATGTGCGGTCATGCGGTGTACAACAGTAGTAGGCGAATGATTGGGTTACAAACACTATTACATAGCTTATAAGTAACTGAAATATATACAGATCTTTGTATAGGGGTATTACTGTGCAAAGAAAGACTAGGCTAATGTGTTGTTCGTGCATTTCACTCCGTTACTCCTATTCTGTGTTGTATTTGTATTATTAGATGCGTTTGATTGTAAATGCAGTTCTCTATTCTTTTGCTACACTTTATTAAGAATTGTTTTTAGTTACACGGCAAAGTGGATTTGAAAATTGGTAAAAGCAACTTTAAATGCTAAACTATTGTTATTATTATTAGTAAAGAATAAAATATGTACCTATATATTAGGTATATGTAAAGTAAGAAATTACTTATTGTATATGTAAATAGCAACAACCTGATTTGAAAACAACGTGTAATACAGTACTCGGTAATTCAGAAATGTTAAATAATCTAATAGCAACACGACAAGTTGTAAAATAAAGCCATCATGAAGCCTTGTTGTTAACATTATGAATGAATTATCTTATTCTGCCAGTCACTAATTCTTGTATACAATCATTTCTTACGTAATACCTTGTTTTCAGAATTCTCATTATCTGTTAAGTCAAGTCATATATTTAAATCAAAAATACAATACATTTCTGACTATTTATTAGGCATGGGAGAGATATTATAGCGTATAATGCTGCGGCTGTGGTAGTAGTAGTGGTATCTGTTTATAATATAATTATTTACCATAAACAAAGACCCTTAACAAATCATTTGAAAAAACGTGTGTTGATAATTCTTGCAAGAGACTATTCCATTCTATTATGCAGCTCATGTATTATTGTGTGCCTATACTTAAAGGTGCCGATTCTAAATGAATTGTACTTATTTACAATACTGATGCAATGCGCGATTCTACGATATAGGAATGAATGCTTGTAAGTGTTCTTTATTTTACCAGCAGTAACAAAGAAGATTATTATTATTAAATCTTTCTGTGTTTGGTGGAAGTGTTTGTATAGAATGTACTAGTAGTGTTCAGATTTTTAAGAACACAAGGCTTTAGCTTTACCTTCACTGCTTTAAATTCTGTAACATGTATACCTTTTCAGCATTACGCTTTAATTTGAACATAACACGTTAGTCTATTATTATGTAGCTGTAATATACTTTTAATATAATTATACTACTACTTATATTGTATATGTAGCTTTATAAAGATTAGGAAAATAGTTAGATGTTCCTCTTTGTGAACAGAAGACAATTACGAATCAGGTGAACTTACCTTGACGATAACAACACGAGTTATTGTTCTGTCATTCTCCATTTATGGACATTAGTTGATAAGTCAATTTAAATCTGACATATTGAAATTGATTACTTAATCGATTAATCGATAGGTTAGATATCTTGCACATATCCGTGTATACAATTTATGATTCGATTTGAATAGCGAAACATTAATAATTTTTGTTATTTCTTTGCAGGTTCCCAGTGGAGATATTTACGAGGTCCCCGACGGAAAACCAGCTGTACCTGTTCCAACGATTGTTCCCGATTGGCTAAAAAATGTCCGAGAAGGTGCTGATGAGAATTCTAAACCTACGGAAGTATACGTAGAACATGTTCTTCTACCTACACGTGCTACCAAGGTGGTCCTTTTTTCTTTTAAGTGTTTAATTTCTCTGTCATAACCTGTCTCGCGTTTTAGCTTTTAATGTTTTATGGCTTACATAGAAAATCGTGTTTTCAGTAATGCATTTCGAAAATCCATTCAAAGCTTTATTCTTTGGACGCACACGAGCAAATGAATAGAGAAATGATATGAAGGCATTGCATTAATAATGGTACTGCGCTACGTAGCTCGTTCATGTACACCCAATCAAGAAATCATGTAGGAAGTTTTTACGCATTGAAATCGCAAGTGGCTTTCCTATAGCCATATTATAGCTCTCATTATTATTGCATTGTAGTAAATCTACTAAAACATTACATTACACTACTGATTGCTTTTAAAACGTGCAGATCGGTTGCCGTAAACAAAAAAGAAAATGAGAGTAAGCGATGCATAGGCCTTATCGCCATTAAAATGTGAATCTTCATATTTTTGAAATCTTATTTGACGAGTTTCTCACTCACAGTCAGTCTGAATGTCAGTAGCCAGAAAGAACACTTCTTTTAGAATTTATTTGACTGAGAATGTCTACACGTATGCGTATATTATACAGCACTTCAGCTTCCTCACCTTGTTTATGGTGAAATTGAACATGCATGTAGCATTTTATTTTGTGTATACGTATGTGCCATGGTATTTAACAATTCAATAAAGCTTACCGCTTACCATGCTTGTAGTTTGTACAGTAGGTGCTTGAATTGTCCTACATATCATCCTACAATAAAACTCAGCTATAAAGAAGAAAATAACGATAATATTATTATAACCTGTATATTAAATCCATATAGAGCTAACATGTACGCATATAGTATACTTACAAAATAAAAAGCCATAGGTAGATATAATTTGAAAGAAATTACCATGCAAATCATGCAAAACGACAAGAACATAAGTGAACAGCGCTCATTCATCATTACAGCCGGTCTTTGGCTGTGTAAACTGCCGCTGCTGCTGTTGTTGTTAGTGTGAGAGATCTGCACAGAAACTAGCTGTTAATTATCGCGTGTGTTCTTCAGTCCCTTGTTTTGGTTTTTGCACACTGCGACTCATGATGCACACTGATTGTAAGTTTACATATACATACGCACACCTTGTGTATGTAATTTTCTTAATTTTCATTCTGAATACAACACATTTTGTGTCTTTCCACCTGTGATGCATATACAAATGCAGTTTTTCAGCATGAGGTTAAAAGGGCAGATGAGTTCCTCAGTTTTTTAAGGCAAGAACGTAAAAAAGTTTCTTTAGGGAAAAGGAAATAAAATTGTGAAGTGCATATGGAGGAACGTTGTTCTTAATGATAATAAAGAGAAAATGTTTCAATTCTTCCTCCACCATCACCACCAGCAGTTGAGTTAGTTGCAGTTTCATGCTAATAATGAAAGATGCTGACTGCTGTGTTAAGTAAATAATAAACATAATAAAATGTACACTTCCTTTCGTGATGTACATAGTACTTAATGTTATAGTGCATATAAAATATGTTCATTTAGCTGCAAGTACATTTGGAATGGAAGAAGCCTTAAGGATGTACACAGGAAAAACTTTTAGTATGTAGTGTAATTGGATTGATACGCGTTACCTACATTCTGTGCTCATGTACAGTTACAGCTCATAGGAGGATTAATTAAATAGTCATGGTATTTATTGCCTTGTATACTTAAAACTTAACACAAATATCACGTACGTACTTGCTGACACTTTCAAAACAGGTGTAGTTGTAAAACTGTCGTGTGTTGTCAACAACAAAGCTCATAAACTTTAAGCGTAAAAAAATTCATCTTAGTGGAAAACAATATATAACTCAGGAAAAAGTGGAGATTACTATTATGCAATAAATATTTGTTTGGCATTTTCCAACAGGGAACGTACAAACAAAAAAGTCGCAATTAAGAGCTGGTAGATGTTGCTATCTATGAGGCACCTAGTGTATATATTATAGAAATATTAAATTGTAGGCAGCATTTCTTTTACAAGAGTGATATTCAGACCAGACATGGAAAATTATATTTGTAATTTTGTAACTTTAAAAAATATCAATTGAAACAAATGATTATACTAAAGATTTAAGACATTGCATTCATCATTAAAGCCTTTACTTGTTAGTTAGTAGATTAGAGGATCTAGGAATGGTTCACAAAGGAATATCAAATGATGAGTTTTTGATGTTGCGTTTTTTGCTGCATTAGTATGTGTCTAAGAATAGTTCATGCCTGTCTGTCATTTGCACTTAAATGCACTTTTTGTTTCTATTTCTAATTGTCTGACTGTTTTCTTTATCAATTTATTTTAAAGAAGTAGACCTGAACTAAATTTTACACTTTCAAAAGCCATCATGTGAGTTTTTTAATGCCATAACTCTAAACAGTGAATATAATATATCTTTGTACCATTTCAGACAGAACCAGCTCATATTATTTGATAGAACGGCTAATGTACAAACTTTAAACTGAATAAAATGTAATGTTTAAATGTTTATGTGTCAGGGTTGCTTTATTACCACGGTAGAAAAGGCAGTCTAATATTAATCTTCATTTCACTACATTATTGTATGAAATGGAACAAAAATTAATATACCTAGATCATGTAAGACGAGTACAAAATGTCACCAAGGCCCACAGAATAATTGTAACACAAAAAATTTGTAGGTACCTTCAAACTGCAAACTTAATTTCATTATTCGTAGGATTATTCATATACTAAATTTAAGTAGATGGTAATAATTTAATTTATTTAGTGTGTTTGATTGTGTTACATTTTACATAAAACCCCTTGGCACTAAATTCGGTTGACAACGTGTACTAAAGCTATTACCGAGTCGTGAAATATGCATTAGCCGAAAATTGCGAATTAATAACTTAAGAATGGTAATAAGTGTCACCATTTGTCATTTTCAGACTCATCTCCATGTAAAACACAGTTGGTGGCTACACCTTGAGCAAAATCCTGCAAAAACATGAGAGGATTGTAGAATAATTAGATTTTTATTGCACAAAATGAGTATAGACGATGATGCATTAAAGAATGGATTTTATTTATGCATGAGTGAAGTAAATAAACTGTACTGTTGCAGAATCAGAGTCAGTCAGTAGTTGTTGTAGCTGTGGAAAATACCAGAAAGGTAATGAATGGTAAATAGTGAATAGAAAAGTTTTTTCACCTCTTCTTCCGTTAGGCATGAGCTGATTTTTTAATATAATTTTCTGCTCAGAATTCCGCCGTTCACTGTCACAGTCAACTCATCTTCACCGTCTTCATTATTTTCATTCGTTTCTATTGTTCATATCTTCCTAACGTTTGTCACGCTATGATTCTTTCGAGCAAACATTCGCACCAGTTTTAACCACCTCCTCCACTATAATAATAATAATAATAACGCAGTAGCATATAGTAGAAGAGAGAAATAGAAGAGAAATTGACATAAAATAAAGGCTAATTACTTTGGCACCTAATTGGAACCTTCTATAAAATTCGTGCATTTTGGCTTCATATATAATGCGCTCCGCTTTTGTATTTATGTTTAACTACGCCGTTAAAGCTTTATTGCACTGTAATATCCTCGTCAGTTGTACAGAAGCATGAAGTACCTCGGAATATGCTGCGGAAATGTTATAAGAAAATAAAAACTACCTACAATACTAGTCCTCAGTCGCATGTATGTGATTGTAGTAATTCTAATAAGATGGTAACACGATTATAATTGTGTAGCCCTGCGTTCACACTATTATCAGCGAATCACGAAAAGTGAGATTGATATTTGGACTTTTTCTCTGCATTGATTCTTCGTTTTCTTTTCACTAATCACTTCACACAATGGCAACAGTTCTATACTACTGCGGTAGAAAATGAAAATAATTTTTAATATCTTCAGTACATCTACAAGCATAATAATATGTAATTGTATCATTATCTTGTACCTGAATACCAATTTACAAATGAATTTACACTTATACTACCATATACAAAAGCATATCAAACCTGAGTTATCATCATAGTATTATTAATATCTCTTTACTTTTTGTTGCTGTGTGTAATAGGTACCTACCTAATGTAGTGTGCGAATTATGTGCGTACATACACGTAGATAATACCAACAATTCACGTTATTATTGTAACTGTTAATTCATTTTTAAAGTTTACAAAATCTTTCACACTGTTAGCATTGCGTTTGTATGAATGAAGAGTTTGTATGAAGCTATAGAATGTAACGGAATAAGCTGACATGGATGCAATCGTTATTTTACACATGTAATTTTTCACTTTGTTTATAGGATGAAGATTCAAGGAACTTTATCGAGACGCTGAAAAGAAAGCTAAGTCAAAGGAATCTGCTCGCAGGAAAAGTCTGTGACCCAAAAACGGCTCTTGGTGGTAATGGGGATAACTTGAACAACTCAACCGACTGTGGTGAGTGATTTACACTTTTTTATGCGTACTAATATGCTTCATCTATTTGTATACTTTGTACAATTTCGTTTCGCAGCATACCTTAGCTAATAATAATGTCGGAACGTCTTTTAGCTCTGTAGCTGAAGCAGAAACACTGCGGTAACAAAAAGTGAAGCTCCATTTGCTTACAATAGGTACCCATCATAGGGTCTAATCTAATATATAGGTACATTAATAATTAATAATAGGAAATTACAGTCTCATCACACAAAACACTGTTATATACATACATGTCGCTTGCAGTTTGTGGTAGAAAGGTTCGTAGACTTAATTATAGACAAAACGCACTCGTTATAATATATGTACATAGAATACTAGCAATACTTTGATAATTCAGTTCCTCATGGCTTCTATATCTTTGAGAATGTGTTAAAGGCGGTAGCGGTGCAACAAAACAGACTATGAATTTCAACTTGCTATCTTTTACTAACACATTTCACTGTGTGTGTGTAATTTTCATTATAAGATCATATTTAAGATTTTTTCCACATGATTAAACCAAAGGTAAACAACAACAGGCTCTGTAGTTAAAATATTCAATAATTTGTTGTGTTAATATGTAAAATATGTTTCTAAAATAAAAATTTACGCTTAATTAAGAGCTAATCAAGCTATGTAAATACTAAATTGAGAAGTAGGAGGAAGTGGCTTGCTTTTACCAGGCACACTTATGCCTTTAAGTAAAATTTATACGCGAGCAGTACAGTTAATTCGTACACTATAATCATTTCTTCCTGACACCAAGTTGATTATAATTATTAATGACGCATTTAAAATATAATAATAGAGAATCTTCTTGTTGTAAATTACAAGTTTACCTGACTGGTTGTGGCAGGTAATAAAAACGTTGCTTCTGGCACAGGATAATAATAAAATATGATAATTAATAGGGTAATAATAGCACATACTACTAGATGTAGCATGTACCTACACACACTGAAAGGACGTCATGAAAGAGAAAATTACAATTAAAACTGATTTTACAAATAGCCATTGTGTAGCAGCGGCAGTAGTGGTGTACAAATGTTAAATTTATTTGTGCTTGTGAGTTGTTGTAAATGACTTGTACTATACAGATAGTTGTGATTGTGAATGAATGACAGAAATGTTCCCTTTTTGTATATAAGTGTGATTCTGTATAGAACATTGCACTGTTGGTAGTTTATGTATCATTCGTTCATTCATTGCTGACGTTGAGAATTGCGGTGGCACACATTTCATGCAAAAAATACGAAAACAGAAATATTAATGGATCTACTTAAGTATATACGACTTTCTTTCATTTCTGTATTAGTTGCTTCTTGTATATTATCAATTATAATAATTGCTTGACTTGATATCTTATAAAGCCAGAGACGAAAGCGTAGGTAAAGTAGGTGTGTGTAGAGTAGATCCCAGTAAGAATATAAGAAGGACTGTGAAAATGGAAATTAAAATTCATGACTATTGATTGTGTTGTTGTCTGTCGGTCGATATGATCAATTTAAAGTAATTCAGTGTGAATTCCCCTCCTTTATCATTGTCATACAATCGACAATCGCTCTTGATTGTATTGCGCATTCATTTCAATCTCATCACCTGTCCATCATCCTTATCACAAAATACATCTGAACATCCTCTTTTAGTTATACCGTGTGTATACTGTTTATAAGTACCTATAATATTGTTATAGTCTACATAGCCAAGAAGCTTGACTTGTGTGTAATTTAATGTAAAACTGAAGCAAAAATGTGGCAATGCAATGGGAAACTTGTTGTTGGTACTTAGAGAGAAGAGGTATCTGAGAGAATATAAGATACAGATAAAATGCAATTAAATAAATGCAAAGAAGAAAAGGCGCGGTGCGCGTTTACATTTACATATTTAGTAATGTTAAACAGTAAGTTGTAAAGTAGGTATTTTTTAAGACTTTTATAAGTTATCAATTCACATATAAATATAAGTGAGTTAGCTGCAGGTAATGAAATGCTTCGATTCACTCATCAACTTCACGAATTGATCATCCATTCAATTTACAGATGAATCTTATTGATAAAGAACTGCTTTTAGTGAACGCGAATCGCAAATCCCACCTTTTACTCCTCGTCGCAGTAATAAATCACTTTGTAAATCCTTTCTTGTGCATCTACAGATACTACACGGCTTTTTATAAAGCATTTCAACAATCAAGAGTAGCTCTCGTCTCACACGACCACTTGCTGCAATTCTTGCTTTCATGTTTACAGAATCGTTTCTATTATCATATATTTATTAGCAGAATTTCAATTGTTATTTGCAGGAGTACCACTACTGTGAGGATGAGGCTCAAGTGTGTATTATTTGTATTTATATGTGTCTCCTCTTTAACAGAGATATATTTATTATACCAGTTTGCTTTCCAATTCCAATTCTTGCAAACCAAATCGCCTACTTCAAATCATTCTTTAAAAAATTTATGCTGGCATTTTTAACATGAGCATGGATGAGCATATAAAATTTATATATACTACAACACTTTTAATAATGCTACAGGAAGCTTTTAATGTTATCTGCAATCTTGACACTGAAATTAAACGTGAGCCAAGAGTTTGCATCTCATTTGGTAAAATCTCCCTTTTGTGTATTTATTTTTCTTTGGCATTACTAGTTCTCCTCCTTGCTAGTTGTAATACATGTGGAACGACTATGGATGTGCATTGAAAAATAATGTGCTTGTCATTAGTTGTAGCTAAAGCTATTCGACTGATTTAATGAAAGAAGGACAGTGTTCATAAGTAAATCTTGTTTTGTTGAAAAATGAGTTTAAGAGGACCAAATATGATGTATATGACTGCGAATATTTCTTGAGCCTTATTCAAGCTCACGACAAAATGACTGTAATAAAATAAAAACTATCTTGTGCTTAAAAGCTTAGTTAGTCTGTAGCATGTACTTAGTTTTACTTACTAATAGTAGTCAAGTAAACTTTTTGTTCTATAGGGACATCTTTTTACAGGGAAATATTCTGTAGATTTTTATACACAGTGTCCTACAAACTTAGATATAGCGAAGTAACAAGAAACTACATAAATTGCACATTTCATTGGTAATTAGGATTATTAGAAATGGTATAGAGATGAGTTGAAGGAACAAAGTCAATTTACAGCTCAAGAGCAAATTAAGAAGATTTGCAGCACTTATAAGTACATAATACTATACTTATATTATTATGCTTTAGTCGGACTTACCTAAATAAAAAGTGGATAATAAATAATACGAACAGAGCAAGATTGCAAGAATGAAGAAAACTTAGGTAGCCTTTTCTGTTGTATTCTTTTGCAGAGAGATGCATTTTGTAGATAGAATACTAATAGAGTCTTTTTTAACACTGTAATAACAGAGTTGCACATTGTTATCAACGAAATTCTTCTTCCTTTTCTTGAGTCGTGCTGTTTTTTTAGTGTCGGTGAATTTCTTGGTCGTGGTCGTGAGAAATGTGTCGTAGGCCAAACAAATCATGGAAAATCTAAAGAATTAAACTTCGACAAATCCTGTAGGAAAACTCTATTGCAGTTGCAATACTAGAAAAATAAGTCTCAATTGTATTCCTGAATAATAGTTATATATGTGAACTCATTCTAATCTTATTAAATATCATTTGTAATTCTAAGCAGGTGCATTCTCAGTACACGTAGTATAAAAATGCCACATATGTGCACCGTATGTGATCGCAATAAATACATACACCTTGACTTAAAAAGACACGTAGATCATGCAAATTCTCTTTTATACGTACACATTACACACAGTAGGAGAATAAGCACATTGTGATATTTATATCAGCATGTGCTAACTTTGTTTTCCATGTGCTCTATTTTTATTTGCCACTTGACTAACAACATTACACTTTTACACACTACATACGACATGCAAAATGCAAACCCGTTCAGTACACTTTCAGCAGTGCAAGCATTCGCATGCATTTGCAAGTATTTTAATAATATACCGTAAACCGTAGCGTAAGTATCGTATTAAAAGGTACTTTTTAATTTCCCTGCATTTTCATTCATTATTGTTATTCATTGCGAAAAAATGACTTCGTAAGTAACAATTCGCACTTATGATTTGGTGATTCTACAATTTTCTTTGTATACTCCACGACTGCACGACTTGCAAGGATTAGCGTGTAAATTATTGCACATAATTGAACAAATGCACGCTTAATGATAATGACTAAAACAAATGTTTAGTTTAATAAAATGCATTAGCACTTGTTTGTTAATCATATCATAAATAGTTCTTTACAATTTCTGTAGTGTTATAAAATTCTCCGCATTTATTTATTTAAATTCCATCTTACTCATTGTTCGTACACTTAAGAGTTAACGTAATTATTAATAAAATAGCAATGTCTTTAAATTATAATCCGTTTTTAGGTATGTAGTATATTCTCTATTTTTTGTTTCTATAATATAATTCTTTGTAAGAAGATTCTACAAAGCCATATAAGCCAACTAAAAATGAACTTGACACGTGTTTAAATATATATTACTACTATGTCCGGATATTTGTCTGAGTAACCGACATAATAATCTGATTACTTAACTTGATGTTTGTAGTCCATTCTCCTTGTGTCTTACTAAAGTTTTATAAACACTACACATGTACACAGACCATATCCTTCTTTTTGTAAACACGGAATGGATTGCGGCAGAATTGCTACAGAAGTGTTAGAAGTGTAGTAGTAGTAGTAGTGCCTAGTGCAAACATGTGAACATAAGAAATATTATATTAAGTAGAGTGTACGATTATGACTATGTGTTATAATAACGATTGTTGTTGCATGTGGTCTCCGTTCTGTTCGCTATGATAATAAATAAACGATTATGTAATCTGTTTAGTTAGTGAGAGATTTAACAGCTATAGCTATGTGAGTGATGGAATAACAGTGTTATTTTATGGTTTTCCACCATAACGTTTTCTATCATAAACGTTACTATATATTTTATAAGTAACTAATCTTTATATGATTTTGTATCTATTTCAGGCCTAAAGATGAAGAAGATCAAAGACTCCTTACAGAAATTCCCTTGGTTCTATCGCGTAGACCGTAACAAAGCTGAGCTGATTTTGGAAAATTGTAAGTCACGTTGTTACTCTCTCTCTGTAAATGAAGCTGTGAATTTATGGATTCAGAATTGTAAAGAGTATGATAAAGCCTGTACTGTAGTGTTTAATTTTTTTACACATTTTCCTTCAGAACCACAGCCTTTGCACGAAAGGAAGGTGCATGAAGTAACGAAAAGTTTTTTTTCAACGAAGGCTGCTTGATGCGCAATAATAATACTGCATCGTAAACAGTGTATAGTGTCAGGAAAGGCATGAAAAAATGTAAAGTTAATTTGATTTATAATTTGGGAATTATGCTGCGCTATTTAGCACTGCAATTGATGAGGATGAGGCTTGGAATATGAGGACACAACTGACATTGAATGATTTCGGGGGGTTTTACAATAAAAAACACAAATTCGTGCTTATAGATTGTTAGTTAACGTTTTCAGTCAGTTTCGTTCGCAACAACGTTCGGTTCGTTATGAACGAAGAGAATTAATTTGCAGTTTTTGAAACGATTTGATGTGTTGACATGTTGCGCCTTGAGCGTCTCATTGTAATTTCATTGTGCACTCCTTTGTGTTGGTTTTTGTAAGTGCACTGAACAGTCTTAGCGATTCGTATGCATATAAGAATGTGAATTACTTACCTACCTATATACTGTACACGCTATGGTAATAGAATAGGAATTCTATCATTTATATTTCATGAGTCATAAATAATTTCATAAATAGCAGGGAGGGATGGAATTTCTGTTCAGCCCATGCAAGTTAAGCCTGAAGTCAATAATAGTCACTGATTTTGATTGAACTATTATATACAAGCAAAAATGGGATCCTAAAAACCAAATACCGTTACTTAAGATAGTGTTCGGTTCAAAAGGATTGCCTAACTCACTTCTTGGCTGTCCATTAAGCTTATGGTCCGTGAAATTCTAATAAATGACGTGCCGAGCCGACAATGGACAGTCATTAATCTGTTGCAAACCGATATTAGAATCTTATATTTAATATTCTCAGTATAGATACTTTTAGTACATTCACAAAAATAACAACTAATCTGCTTGTATGTGAAATGTGAACTAAATACCTACTAAAAATGCTGTAACAAAATTTTACTAATACTAATACCTACTAATCATACAGTCTCAGCGAAAAATCAGAAACTATGTTTATGTGTGTACAAATGGTTTGTGATTTACCTTTCTTGGTCATTTTCAAAGAAACAGATACTTACATGGAAGATTGAATTATTAATATAAAATTCAGATATGGGTTGAACGGATGAAATTTTTTACGAGTTTAATTTTATGGCCGTTGACACCCTTGTGTCCACAAATATTGCAGTTTCACTTTCTTTATCAGTGAAGAAATTGAATAGCTCGCTGCAGCATCCAATCCAGTTCTAGGTTCAAAGCTTAAAGCTTAAATTTTCATTGAAGTATCCAGAAAGCATAGAGAATGAATAATGGGCTATTATTTAGGTGTACATAAATCTATATTCATGAGTATGAGTGCACAAAATATTGTTATAGTTAATCGTACGGTAACCCAAGTGAAAAGGAAACCACCACAGTATAGAAAAGTCAAATACACATTCCAGAATTAGCCGACCCACCTTTCAATTCAATTGTTCAGCTTTTACTATTCTTTTCTGTACTCTCAATATCTCAATCAATGAAAAGAAGGCTGGTATTGCATTATCAGCAAACAAAGATAAGCGAGCCAGTTATATTCGTTCCCAAGCACAATCTACATACACCACTTGCACGTGCATGTAAAACTTTTATGCATGAACATTGCCAGTAACTGTGTGGTTCGACTTTTGACATCTTTTGACTAACAAAGCTTTCACCGTCTCTTCAGTTTTGTCTACGCGAAGCCATACGAAACTCTAATATTGAAATTTACGATGATTATTATAAAGCTCATTATTGTTATCATGGATGTACAACCTACAATTTGTCGATAACCGTAAGATATACAACTGATATTAGTGTAGCTCTCTAGTAAGACACATTCGGAAGAACTAGAAAGTTAAAGTTACTTTTGTGTGTACTAATATAAAATATTCAACCCCACACACAGCACAGAAAGAACGGCGAGAATTCCCAAAGGAAAACAAATCATGTCATGCCGTTTGTATATATGAGTCATACATAATGGGTTTAACTTTATACACATTGCTATAAGGCTGTCTGAATGTCCATAATTTATTTTGTATTGTGATTCTAAGGTACGGACTATCTTTACTTTAGGAAAATGAATGACAGTTAACGGAATGTCACACTATTTATTACACTATGAGCTTCACGCCTGCATTTGTGCATTGTTTAGTGTGGTTTGGATGGCCAAACAAAGTAGGTGGTGGGTGGGTGTTATGTTACAACAAGTAGGCAATGCAATATGAGAGAAGATGTGATGAAAGTGGTGTGTTGTTGAGAGAATAGTTGAAGTATTTCCTTAACAATAAAAATAGTACGGTACACTCTGAGAGAATACTAACCTATAATGAAATAACTATTTTACTATTCCTTTGTTTCTTTCCCACACAGATACTTCAGATGGTTCATTTTTGGTTCGTGAGTGTCATCATGGGGGTCCGAATGTTCCCTTTACGCTAACAATCCGTTTTCATGGCAGATTATTCCACATTCAGATCAGACTCAGAGCGGATTCTCGATTTGCTCTGGGATCCCTGAAAGTGAATGAAATGCATTTCGGAAATGTCGCCGAAATGGTGGATACCTACAAAAAGACGCCGCTGCAATTGCACTCAAATGGGAAATTCTTTGGAGAAACAAAACTAACTCATCCTCCCATTGTCTACTCGTTTTCTAACAAGTGCTAAAAAATGAAATATTTAAACATGTAGAGTCATTACAGATAGTAGGTATAATTAAAATAAAATATCATCATCAAACACTATACATATTATAAACACACATTTTGCACATACATTCATACAGTATATCAGTTACAGTGTATAAATTCAGCTGAATGAGTGTAAAATGCATGTTAAACTATTTGTACATGTAAAAATAAATACAATCCACCTAATACCACACAGTAAGAAGTGATAAGAGTATTTACACTCGTATTATATACGTAGAGTATGAGTATAACACGCAACTATGCAATTACATTACTTCAATAGAGTAATTAACCTGCGATAGATTACAATACAATAGTTTAGTAGTGTACAATTATAATTATGATGAAATCACAGGTTAATTATGGGATTAATGGATGTATGTAGTAGAATCTATGTATGTAGGTATAGTATGCATTAACAGAGAAGGTCGATTCTTCACAAGAGATTTAAAAAATCGCATTTTCTACTAATACAGACACCATGTACATACACACGCTTTACATGTTTACCTGTAAAGTGATAACGAATTAAGCTACTAATAAGCAGGAGCGTATTAATTTTAATTGGTGTGAGTGATTTGATTGTATTAATTACTGTATTGTGAGTATTGTAACCTTTGTTGAGATATGTCGTTTACTGTATTCTAACAATTGGAAAGAAAATTACCTTTTACTACGATAAAAAACAACAATATCAATTCTATATAGGTATGGTATGTAGTATATGGCAAATAATTGGCCTGAGCACTAATAATGGAAAGAAGGGACTTTATTATTAGGTCAAAGTGAATTGGTTGACTTTATTATTTTTTGCATACAAAGCGGAACAATGAACAATGAAAAATACGATATAACACTACACTAGGTATAGCCAATTGATTTGATGAAATCACAAATTCACTGATCGTGAGAATGCAAGTTTTTTAAAGCTAGACCTAGCTAGACAAACTTAATTCGCAACAATTAGTTGTAGTTTTCTAATTAACAAGTGTCATTATATGGACTTATTGTTAGTTGTACATTTCCTTTGGATTTAAGTAGATCAAACATTTTTAACTATTACAAATCGCAGTTGAAACGGACAGTCAATATATTAACATTTCGACATGGTGTATAAGATATGCCTATATACGCCATGTATGTACCACAACTTTTTTATAATATCACACACACATTGTTCTAAACTCTCATTATTGGGCAATAATGAATCACAACGACGAAAAATAACGGAAAAGATGTGTACGTGAAGTATCATGCAGAAAGAATGCTATGAAGACAGACGGGCAGGAAATGCGAGTAGTTTTGTGTAAAGCACTGATCTAGTATTACAGATTACAAAGTGTATGGTTATGGTGTTTTGTATAGTAAATGTTTTTTACAAGTGCACATTCATTAGAGAATCAATTAGAGATAAGTCTATAGATGAAAAATTGTTGGAGCAGGTTTAGCAAGACAATTAGCTGCATAGAGGCTCGTACATTAAACATACCACGTTATCTAAATACAAGAAACGAGTTAGAAAAGTCTACCAATAAGCTCAGAGATATGTTTTCCGATGATTAATAATGTCGTACAGAAAGTGGAAGTGAAATATCAGGTGAGCACCTCGGTGGATGGGAATCGTGTTCTCTGTTTAGTTGGTCTCACTTTGTATCGCTAATCGCTAAAAGTATTTAAATCAATACAATATTCTGCTAATGGATCTGTGCAAATTGCAAAAAATATTGCGGCAGAATATGGAAGGTGAAACAGGAATTATTACTATCTACTCTACTATAACTCTAGCTCTCGTCGTCCGATGACTTGTTGCCTTTTTAAATGACTCTGTGCTTTTGTTTACTCTTTTAACGTGTATTTTGCTCTTTCTCGTGTAGGAAGCTTACACTGACTTGGGTATGTATGGTAGGAAACATCATCTGACAAAGAACTGTTGCACGGGATAGTTAAATGGTTATAATAATAATAGTGCTGTGTATTTTTTGTCTTGCATTGATTGAAACTGTAAAACTGTTATTATTATCCGAGTGGTTCGGTTGTGTTTTGTGTTTACTTTGTTTGTGGAGTGCACATAGAGATAACTTGACTTGACCAGCGATATGAGACAAAACCAAACCACTTTTACTTTTCTCCTCATTACGTAGTAAATATGAATCATCTCAGAACAAACGGTACCTACGCTCAACCTTAAAGGTTAGATATTGCATGTATTACAGAATAAATTTGTATGCACCTGTCATAATAAGTCTTTAAAGATATTTTATAGCTATCCTATCCCAAAACACAATATACCTTCATAAAAGTGAACTTACAATATTGTAATTCTGTTCCGTGTAACCCCAGACTTTCGTTATTTGTTACTTTGTTGTATTTGTACTTTAGTGTTCTAATAAAATCTGCATGAAGTCTAATAATTGTAAAGACTACTAAATACCTATAACCTATAAAAACTTTCTGAAAGTATATACCTAAGAATAAACTGTATTATTACCAACTGTACGTATAAATACCTATAGAGATGTCCCCTTGTGTAGATTACTAAAATGAAAATACTACTTAAGTAATATAACTATAAACATTTATTTGCCTAGTTTAAGTTGTTAGTTAATAATTATTTGCGTAGGTGTATTTTACTACAGTTTACCTCTATAAGTCTATTTAAAATGATATGAATAGTTTCAGCTTATTTAAAATAAGGAAAAAAAATTGACGATTTTAATTTTCAATGCCATGCTTTTCAGGTGACGCTATTAATGTAAGCAGTAGACTGTTTCTGCAGACTTTGTGATTGATTGACCGAAGTCAGTTTAAAGGGTAGAATTTACATTTGTTTGCAGGTAGTATACCATTAGAGTAGTAATGTAAATTGCATTGCCAATTTCCAGATTTTACCATAAATTAAAAAATATTTAAATTGACACGTCTGGGTATAAGGTTTATGCATGAATGGACTCAATGGACAAAACTAATTTAAGCTACATAAATGAAACTTTGCAATGCATTTTAAACAGGAAAATATATTGTTAATATACATTATGTACGTGTAGAAATGATGGTTTGTACTTACTTATAATTTTAACTGTAAGTGTAAATATAAATGTAGCAGTGTACTATGTAACTTAGTTTTAAAGAGTTTCCATATACTTTAACAGTGTGTATTTACTCTGGCAAGTATTACCATAGAAATGTTTAATGTATTATGCTGATTGAGAATAATAAATTGAAACTTTACATTTTCATCCATTGGTGGCTTTTTTATTGTCATGATTTTTTATTAAAGTGAAGAAATATGTTCCATAGGACATTGTGCATAACATAAGACAGTAGTTTGCATTCAGGAACTATTTTAACAAAATTATAAGAAATAATTAAATTATTCCGTACAAGAAACTGTTTTAAGCATACAGACAAGCATAATGTGGTAAGAAGGAATGGTGAAGAACATTGTGACTCCATGGTCCTTTCGGGACGGAAAAGAATACATTGTGTCACTTGGAGTGGGAGACAACCCGAAAAATGTGTCCATCAACATATCCAACAAAATCACTGCTGAAGAATGGAGTTGCACTCATGACAGTAAATGTAAGTAAATCACGACAAAATTCTTCTTTGCTGAAGTCTTTCTCAGTTTCCTTGTTACAGCAAGTTCTTAGTTCTCTTACGTAGTCAAGTCAGGGTTCAGCAAATTAGTGCTATTTATAGTTAAACAAATAATACAAATTCAAATAATCTCATTACCAGGTAGAAAAACCTGATTGGTAAATTATTACTTGGAGGTTCTCATATAGCAGGTATATTATTCGGGTTATTCGGGTATTTATACAACAAATACAAATTAAGCTGTTATCTTACACGCAATAACATTGAAGATGGAACTATGTCTGTGTCAGTCGTAATTTGTGATTGTGCTGCTACAAAATTAGAATTTATTTCAAACTTTCTAATACGGATGATATAATATAACTGTAGGAACACCACCACGGAATTTATGATTATTACAAGTTGGTAGTGACTTGAGAAACCTTGTAATGATATTTTTGTCCTGATTCCGCAACACCAGTAGTATTCCTTACATGATTGCCGCATTCTTCATTGAGAATAGGTGTCGTATCCTATATAATATTCCATATTTTAAACGCTCATTGTTTCCATAATAATTTTCTTTTATTGCAAGGACGAATAAGTGATGATGATCAGGCAATTTGATTGTTTGATTGCAGTCTCGTGCTCATCCATCACTTGATTATAGAATAACTAATTACTGCGTAACACCTACTTATATTGAGGAAGCAACGCAGGGATTAAACGAGGCAAAGGCATTATTGGTGTGATAAGTAGTAGCTTTGTTGGATAAGTATATAGGTAGAAGGTAGGTGGTTGTATAAAATAAAAACCGAAGCTGATGGTTTATTGTTAGCTCGTGTCTTGCTGTGTTAGATACTTCGCACGCCTAATTCATTACGAGACATAAAATAATAATAATAATGTAATACCTATAACCTACTATACCTTACCTTAGTTAACATTATAAGCTATAAATGCAAAAACACAGGTTGTTGGCAATTCTAATTTATCCGACAATAAATTTTATAACTTGAGTTGCAGTCTTGAGCTTTTATGACTGATCGAAGGAAGAGAATGACTGCATTAATCAACTGCACTGTACTGCAGTGCTATTATTATAAGAATTACTATACGCAATGTATTAGTTGAAAAAAATCTCATAAAGAATGGGTAAGGC
Organism: Pogonognathellus flavescens; assembly: GCA_019776165.1. Classification (NCBI taxonomy): domain Eukaryota; kingdom Metazoa; phylum Arthropoda; class Collembola; order Entomobryomorpha; family Tomoceridae; genus Pogonognathellus; species Pogonognathellus flavescens. The sequence continues at coordinate 15,875 of JABASD010000841.1, read as the reverse complement.
TAACGAGGTAAACAGATAAACTACAATGTGTACTACCATAAGAATTGTATAAAATTGATGGCAAGACTGCGCCCTTCTTTAATGCATGAAATGAATTAGATTACCTATAAACAAAGGCTACTGTTGTAAAAACACAGTTTTAATTGCTTGACTCCTCTATGGCTCTGTGTACAAGTGTAAGGAGAATCCAATGAAAATATGCCATACCAGAAATAGTAGAAAATTACGTGCCTGCTGATTTAGCACAGCTTTATTTGTGTCATTCATTATTCATTAGGAAAAAGTGTACAGTAACACGCATCGTGCTCAATTTAACACAGTAATTCTACAAACAATCAAAATTATGCGTAGGTTTATGTAGAAAAAGGGTAATTGTTACGAAGTTTCATTATTTAATCGAATTCGTGTGTGTGTGAGTGTGTACTTTTATTTGTGAAGGATTAAAAATGTCACACATAGCTTGTCTCACCTTTAACTGAATTGTATAGTACAACATCGTGAACAAAAGTGGGAATTGAATAGGAAATAAATATAGATGCCTTATTTTTGTTCTTGTTGTCTTCGACTCATTTAGCATATTATTATACTTATGCTTTACAAGCGGAAATTGTTACGGGGCAGAGGTGAGAAAGTAATAACGTAAACTGCAATAGCAATACATGGTGTGATGGAAATTGAATTAAATGCATAAAACTGGTTTTAATTATTAGGTTAAGATTGAAACATACATTAATGATGTTCCTGTGTCCATTTTTATACAAAGACGATGACTTGAAAAGGCGGAAGAGATATGTTCAATAACATGTCTTATGTATAGTAACAAAACAATACAATATACCTATACACAATTTCTGTGTGTACCATAATTTCATACTCGAGTTTTATTACATATGTAGCTTGTAGGTACATGTATTTACATGTTCAATTATAATTTTATGTGTAAGCTCCCTGTTTATAATAATACAACATGCGCTACAAAATATTACAGATAAGTTTTATACAAGTTACCTAATTAAAATTAAAATAATTGTAATAATATTGTTTTTTCTATCAATTGTGCCTGTACTAGATATTGAAAGCATTACGCAGAAGACTGGAAGCTATAAGGCATTTGACACTTTCATCTCAATGATTAAATCTGCCATCCTTAAGGTAAGAATCATAAATTACCCACTCCCTAACAATCAACAATACTACAACACATTTTATTTGCAATTATAATTAATTAATAATTATATTACAAAGATTTATGTATTGATGTGCCTGTAGCTAGAGTGTCATTAAACTTCATACAAAGAGTTCAACCAATTAACATATGAACTCCGTAAAACTTATTGTTAGAATATCTCCACGTGTTTTCTTAAGGTGATATCTTTGACCAAAGAAGATTATGAAGAAATTGAATCTGAATTGTATGAGACAATGGTATATAAATGTGTAGCCTTTAAAATCTGAACATCGTGTATTTGTCTGAGAATTTCAAAAGTCAAATTCTACTATGTCCAATATAATTCGTACAATTCATTTGGATTTAATTAGTGAGAGAGTATGCTCCTATAATATAAATCAGTTGGAAGAAACACACATTGACATTGTTGCAGAGAGAACACGTATTTGCGAAAACAGGTGCGGTCAGAGCAGCGGTAGCAGTTCTACTTTGACTTTCATCGTAATCTCGCTCAAATAGTATAAGACGAATTGCAAAGAAATAAGAAAGTTTGATTACACTACAATCATATATGCCTAAAAGTATGAACACGACTCTTCTGACTTGACGTAATGTTTAACTTGCCTTTTTTAATATCAGTGTCTAATATCTGTAACTGTTAAGTTCGAATGATTTACAGACTGGTCCTTAAAATGACAGGACCAGTTCATTTGTTTAATTTGGTGCTAATGCCTTCAACAAGTTGAATTACTTTTTAAAAGCTTCTCCGTGTTCTAAGATCTACTAACTACTGTTTAAAACTTGAGAAATACATATAATTTCAATACAGGGAAAACTTACCTAAGTAGATAATACTAATAATATTATTATTGTAGTTTTGTATTGTTGAGAATTAAAGACGTCCGTCGTCCCTTAAAAGTTGGCCTGCTACCTTTATTGCTACATTTATTTGACTCGTTTCTCATGCTTGTGGTTGTGGAGAGTCTAGATGAGATGAAATGAAACCAGAGACCACTGTGAGAAAGAAAAGGTAAATCAACAAAAACAAAATTTCATTCAACACGGGCCATGGCCATGCCAAACCCGGTTAATGAACAGGAGGGGTCCTGCTATCGTCTTGTTCTTGTCTGCTGGTGGAGTAGCCGTCTATTTAGCTGTCGCTCTCAACTGCAAACTCTTTGAAGTGATATGAATGAAATTCATTTCAAATGTCTAATTCCTATTACTAACTAAACTTTGTGTACAAGCGACTACTTACGCTGCAAATGATATCACTGACATATTTTATATTGCATTATATGTATCACTATAGGTATACTATATTAAGTATACTAAACTACTAAAGGTAGTTTCTCTACAATACAATAAAATCTTTAGCCGGAGAAGTCAACTTATGCATTCAGGTAATATATAGGTCATCTTTTCGTTCTCGTAGGAAATATATAGGAAACTAGGTTCAAATATTTAACACAGTAGTTGTTTACAAGCATCTTTGACAGCCTAAAAGTTGAAGGCTACTACGATGATACGACTGAGCAATGTGTTTCAGTTGCAGCAATTGTGTTTTATAAAGCTCATTTAGACCAGACGCTTAATTTCAAGTATCACTTTTTCAATCAGCTACTAACTAACAAGAAATGCAGGTACATGCAGTCACCAAGACGCACTATAGACTTTTATAGCTGTAATTCTAAAGATTTGTTCACGTGTGAGAACATGCAAATGTATGCAACAAGAGAAAATGCTTTATATTGTATCAACGCTGGTTGATTGTATTAAAAGCATAGAAAACTCTAAAGGACTAATTAGCAGTTTCTGTATTACCATTTACTAATAGTAAATTGATACTGTTTAGTATAGCTTGTATTAAGAAAATATCGACAGCAACATTTAAACATGCATTCAATTCAATCAAATGGAGTATTTCTACTGTTTTATGAAATTGTGTGATTTGGTTTTAGAAAAGTGATGCTGTTACATTAGATCTGATGACTTCGGAAGATCTTGAAGCGATAAAGCACCACAAACTCCAGTCTGAAGTTGTTCTCAGAGCTCAGATTGGTTCTCCGACATCGAATTTTGCGAATTTTCAAACTCAATCTAAATTGTTTGGTTCTCAGCAAAATAGAAATTCTCAGGAGGACAAAAGAAGATACCTGATTGTTACATACATCGCTGAGTTTGATAGGTGAATACATAAAAACATCCGAATTATTCTGCAAAAATGTACAGGGTCTCTAGCGACTAAAATGATAGAAAATATAAATGTGATAGAAAATGTAACAATTACTGGAGATTAATCATTTCTTTTATTGTTGATAAGTCCAGAAAAATGCAGGAATTTTATTACATACATACATAAGTACATAGTTCGTCTCATCCTCTCCTCACGCTCTGTGTAAAGGACCCTGGATGTATGTTTTGTTGCTGAAAGTATTTCAAGGTTTAACCATGTTTTCATTTTCATAGGGTTCATTATCCAGTACCTCTAAATTATTCCGGTCCACCGGATCCTTTCATTATGCAGAGCAACATTTTAAAGCTTCAATCTGAAGTGAGTCATTTACGAACGGCGAAATCAAATTTGGAAAAGAAATTATCTCACGGTGGGCACGGAAAAAAGCCACAGAATTCCTTTATCGACTTCAATAGTATGGTAACAATAAAAGAAGCTGACAGCATGTACGAAACGGACGATACCGTATCATTGGTTGAGAGCAATCGGTTAAAAAGCAATAATGTTAACAACCGTAAAAAAAGCGAATCAGAAAACGATAGAATGAAAAAAGGCGATGGATTGCAAAACGCTGAAAGCGAAACAAGAGAAAACCATCAATTTCAAAAAACATTGGAAAGAGTCTTCGCAATGGTTCACAATTTAGAGCAAAAGATTTTTCAAGAGCGGGCTGAAAACTTGGAGAAAATGAAGGAGCTCCAGGCAGAAAATGATTCCCTTCGCTCTAAAGTAGGTTATAACGTTTTCATTCTTCTTCAACCATCAACCTTTTACTTTGCCCGTAAAAAACAAAACGGTAGACTCTATAGACTTCATATTGTAATTCGGCAGCCTGCAGCATCTAATTGAACCAAAACTTTGTACCTATCATTACATACCTTTATCCTAAGATAGTGAAATGTTTTTCTCAGTATACAGAAGGCAGTGGCATTGACAGTGAGTCATTTACATCTACAATTACCATTTAGTAAAGTGTGTTCTTTGAGGAGTCAGGTAGGTACAGTGCAGATACAAGTAAAAGTAAAGGTATGATGCTTAATATGATTATTAACATCGTTAGATTTCTATACTTACTCATTTGCATCATTATAAAGCAGAATTTGGTCTTTTGCTTACTAATTGAGATGCGAGTACGAAATGTATTCGTAATTTTGCATTTGACTATCATTTCCATATCAAATGCACCAGTGATCTTCTATAATATAATTATTTTATCATTTTATGTATTACCCACTAATTGTAGTTTAGTTATGGTTATACATATAGGTAGTTATATAATATGTTATTATTTACTGATTAGAGTTTTTATTATTTTTGCACTATAATTTATATCTGCTACTTCTTTAAATGCGAAAGAAATGGGCTTAGAAATGTCAGGAATGCCTATACAGATGTATAACAGCAGTGTTGTATAAAGTGATGTGTGCCTATGTAAATGTATGCAATGAAACGGGGTAGTAACCTTACAAAATGAATGCATTAATACATTATGCATACAATAATGGTTAAGCAAAGGTAAGTTTGGCACTGTCATGAATATGAACTTCTTTCATTTGTATGTAGCACTATAGAAGACTAGCAATAGAGCACTGTGCACTGCATTAGATACACAAAAGGAGAGAGGCAGTGACAACTAAATCGAAAGAGAATGCTCTACTTCCCAATTCAATTCTATTTAAAACTGAGTCTTTGTCTCAGCTGTCAACCAAAGAAAGACCAGGACTCGAGACAATCATAGAAATTAGCCTTATTTGCTAAGCTAATCCTAAAAACCAAATTCAAGTCGTGCCATTGATCCCGATGTAATTGTATTGTAATGTAAGTAGGTTTGCTACCATCACATCACACCATGATTTTTTCACTATGGTTTGTCAATGTACCTATAATTTACCATTGCATTGTTGATCTATCGTATTATTATTATGATGGTTATCGCACATGATCGTACGATTAGAAATGCTCTGCTTCTGTCATTTACACTTTTGATTGACTATTTTGCTAATTAACTCACACTTTCACATTTTTAACCACTACCTACCTTTGTATTTCTAAACTATAGCTGCAATTTAATTGCATTCCCACCACTTGGCAATCCCAGATCAACATTATATAAATAATTACAACCAAATTCAAAAGAATGAAAGTTTCATTTAAGCCCACAGTCTTGCATACTTGCATTAAATAATGCGTATAATCTTTTCTAAATGCATTGTTTCCATTTCAGCTTTCGGAGTATAAAGAATCGGACAAAGAATTGCGAATGAGAATTAAAAAACTGGAAACTTTACAAGCAAGTAATAAAATTCGTAGAGTGCCTAGTGAAAATCTAAACCCACGACTTACTGGGGCTTCTTACACACTTCTGAATGATAAAGACTGTAGAAGGAATACTCGGAAAGATTTCATAAAATTAGTCGATGATGTGTACGGTTCTCACTTAAATATAAGGCCGGCATCTGCAGAAAGAAGAGCTCGAGGACAATTTCAACGGGAAGCTCCAAAATGTCAACGTGGCAGATGCAATTCTGTAGATAGTCAAAGAAGTAGCAGATCTTCAAACAATAGTTTGGCTGGAAATTCTCGATCCCGAAGTGTGTCTCCGGTAGGCCGGTCTCCAACTTTTGACCCGACTGCTTATGTAATTGAAAAGAAAAGAAAGCAAGAGCAAATGACACAACTACGGTAAGAATTTAGCTATTTGAAAAATAAAAGTAGGTACTTTATAATTCAAATGACACGATTAAAGACATTTTTTGTATTCTCATCAGCCTCTCAAGGATACAAGCTCGTATAAATAGTCGGTCCGCCAGCAAAGAAAGAATTAAACCACAAGATTCTCCTAGATCCACGGGATTTGCAAATTACAGTCCCTCAAGTTGTTCTATTTGTGATGAAGAACCTTTTAAGGCTAGTTCAAATGATCGGGTCAGCTGCCGGCATGAAAGGAAAGTTAACAATCCGACTCGTCGCCAGACTCATGAGATGAATAAATCAGTCAATAATAGAATAAATTCTCCTTCTCCAGTTAGAAATGGGAAAGTTAATACTAGTGCTAATTCTCAAAATAGAAGTGGGAGAAGTCCAGAAAGAAAAGTTCCTATTAGTAGTAAAACTTGGAGAAATTCTGCAAAAATTGATACAAAAGAGTTCACTCATCACACTACAACTAATCGCCCCAGTATAAAAAACAGAACGAGTAATCCACATAATTTGTTAACACGAAGTTCTTCAACGACATTTTGCAATCAGAATCAACAAAGGAGTAAAAACTGTGCACGCGTAACCAGTGGTTGGGCTGAGTGGGCCGTACCCACATTAAAAGTATCACGGTTGGGCATGTAATTAATTCATGTATATCCACCATAGAGAAATAAGCGATACTGAGAGTTCAATATTGAACTATTTATAATAAATTTAATTTAATACACTTATTATTTTCTGTGATACTATTTCTCGTACCTCGTTTTAAAAAATTGATCTTCTAAAGTTGAGTTCTATTTCGAATTCCTCAAAATGAGTCATTAAATTCAATGCTAATTTTTTTAGCATGTCCTATACTTGCGTTTTGTAAACTAGATGAAGATAAGCAAAGTTTCATCCTTAATACATCTGTGGATTTTGATTTTATCTTGTAGTATTGATGTAATATTATAAAGAAGTTCTCTGTTTAAAGGGTTCTTTCAAAGAACCCTTTCAACATCCATCCGAGATTCAGTTTGTTCCAAAATTATTAAAAAGTAATGTAGGTAATAATGGTGAAATTGCCTACTTCACCGACTATTGGTTACGCGTTAAGTTTACTTCAATTACATCCTTGCAGAAAAAGTTGACAAAGCCAGTAAATCGATAGCATGTGACATGGACGAGGACGGTACCCAAATGCCAAGAGATACACATGAAATTTCTTCTCTTGGTAGCAAAGGTTATTAAAAATTATTTCACGAACTTTTGATACCATAGAGTCTTTATAATATGGTTAAGTAGTTGTAATTAATTGTGATTTTGTGATATAGAAACTGATGTAAAATATTTAGACCTGGAACAGCGTCTCGCTGCTCTTCAGAACATTATTGATCAACATGATTCTTACTTCGGAAAATCTATATGAAGCAGAGCGGATTGTTTGATAATCAAAGTACAAACTAAACTAATGTTCTGCACTTATATACTGCAGTTTACGAAATGTGATGGTGAAGAACTTTGTAAAGCTACCTTATTTAAAAATCTATCAATAAAGATTAACAGTTGTATTCTTGTTCTGATCCAATCGTGTAACTCTGTTATTATTGTTAATTTTTTGAGGTTTTCTTCGGGGTTAATTTTTTCCTACGTATAAATCTGATGTTTGGTAAATAGATGAACTAGAAAAGGGACAGGACAGGTATCTCATCAGGTATCAAATAATTACACTTGACCTTGACTTATGTAACCTAACCTACTACACATACTCTGGCCCTGACCTGAATAATTCTTACTGAAGCTGCCCACTTCTTAATACAATGCATCGAATCTCGAACGGAATGAAATGACTATTTCTCATCCTTTATACTAATAACATATTAAGCAGTAGGCAATCATCTTAAATCTCAAGTCTAGTCTAAAGAATAATGCGATGTAGCAGCAAGAAATTCCATCCAATGGGATTTAAAAAAACATATAGACACATTGAACACATTTGAAACTTTTTATAAAATAAGCAACGAAAGTGATTTTTAACAAAACCAGAAAATAAACTTTTAGTACAAGCATGGCAAATGACAGTCTAAACTCTCAACTTACAAACAACGGAGTAGATCAAACCTTTGTTTTAGATTTTACTTGGGACACTTGGGAGTTGATTGATAAGAGTTGAGACTGGAGACTCTCATCTTCATCGTCACATGTCACATTCACATCAGTCTCAATTTCAGTCAGTCTCATCTCAAATTGATATTTAGGATTAGGGATACGGATGGCTGGTTAGAGAACTTGAGAAGTGAATTCTGCTTCTTTATTGCCACCTATATGAGGCAGTTTTGCCACCGTTTTGAAATTAAATTTTGAAGCACTACGTGGCGTAGCTGAGTTCATCTCAAAAATGGTGGGAATTGCGAATGACACATGTATTTTTTATCTATGTATTTCATTTGGTTCTGCCAGTTCTGCGTGATTCTACTTCGGGATCGGATTTTGTTTAGAATGTAGAAGAATTTGCGGATACTAAACCAGAGATACTCATATAAATACTTATTATACTGCTTTTTCGGTGCTATTCGGCGGATTCGGACACTTTCCCATTCTTTCTCAGACGGGCTTCCTCTTCCAGCCAGATCTTGGATACTTCGTTTAAGTCATCAGTTGTAAGTATTCAGTACTTTCGTAATAATTCTTTACTTGGCAATTGGTGCACCACCCATTTTAGAACTCAGCGGTAAAACCAGAAACCACAATTGTTATTAATTGCTCAAGTTTATGAATATTAATGATTGGCGACAGTATTCAGTAGCATCCGTAAACTAATCACAGAAGCAATTACGACTGTAATTAGATGTATCATCCTTAAATGTTAAATCAAAATCAAACTGTTCGCTGTTCACAGCTGATGTTTTTGGATTTGATAAGCATGATTGCTATATTTTTTATTTTATTCAATTGACAATTATTATTTTTACTACAACATCCAACAGGAAGTGTATAACTTCAGTCATCCATCAGCCGGGGCCCAATTTTGAATTTGCATTAAATAGTTGAATGCTGTTTGTTAGAAATGTCCCTATAACACAGCATACGCATACTTTCAACTTTACAATTGTTTATGATTGTTTACATACACCTATATTTAAAATGATTTGGATCTTAATGTGGTATTTCAATTTTTTGTACAGGAAAATTCATTCAGTGGATAAATGGCTTCAGGTGTTTTTCGACGAGCTTTGGTATGGTTCACATTTAATATAAATACATTATTACCGGTCTATTCCGGTTTTTGTTTTACGTTACACCTAAAAAAATAATCATATATTAACATTTCATATTTTCAGTTAAGCAACTACAGCACAACTCGAAATGCTCGCTTTGCATCTACAAGAACAGTCACTCTCATACCTGGTGATGGAATCGGTCCCGAAATTTCAGCTGCTGTGCAAAAAATCTTCCAAGCTGCCCAAGTAAGAGAATGTTTCAAAATATGTTTGTGCAATATGTAAATAAATAAAAAATTATTGTATGTAGTGTATGACTGGACCGTGCAATCAGTTCAAGTGATACTAATTACATGGTTTTATTTCTTTCATACAAAACCTTTATAAAATATGACTATCACATGTTCTATAATGATTTTGACGTAAAATATATTATTAAATGAATGGACCATTTGTTTAGGAGTCATAAATAAGTCATTAAAGTGTCATGTTTTTTCTACAGGTTCCAATCAATTGGGAATCCGTCGATGTAACACCAGTCAGAGGACCAGATGGAAAGTTTGGAATTCCTCAAGGTGCAATAGATTCCGTAAATAAAAATACAATTGGTTTAAAGGGTCCATTAATGACACCTATTGGGAAAGGTCACCGATCTTTGAATCTTGCATTGAGAAAGTAAATTACATTACAAATATATTTGTTTTTAATAATTGCGTTTCAATTTTAACATTAGCTAATTTTAACCATTTTTAAACAGGGAATTCAATTTGTATGCCAATGTAAGACCTTGCAAATCGCTTGAAGGATATGAAACATTGTACACAGACGTAGATGTTGTGACGATCCGGGAAAACACCGAAGGAGAGTATTCGGGAATTGAACACGAAATTGTGCCAGGTGTTGTTCAGTCAATCAAATTGATCACGGATGATGCTTCCAAAAGAGTTGCTGACTATGCCTTTAAATATGCAAAAGATAATCACCGGGAAAAAGTTACAGTTGTTCATAAGGCCAACATTATGTATGACATTGACATGATAACACTGCTTAAACGTGTAACTTTCGTGTAAATTGTTGAGTATGGGGCTAATTTGTAAATAATTTGCAGGAGAATGTCAGACGGACTTTTCTTAAGATGCTGCAGAGAAGCTGCCAAAAACTACCCAGAAATCAAATTCGAAGAAAAATATTTGGACACTGTTTGTTTAACAATGGTCCAAGATCCATCTCAATACGATGTTCTAGTCATGCCGAACTTGTATGGTGACATTTTGTCTGATTTGTGTGCTGGTCTTGTTGGTGGATTGGGATTGACTCCGTCAGGGAACATAGGACTTAACGGTGCTATTTTTGAATCGGTAAGAAATATGATGTTATATAGTTATAACGTTTTATCATTATCGCAGTGCTATATCAGTTCTTTGAAATCTTGAAAGTTCTATATCTTTGAAAGACGCAGTTTTACACTAAATGAATTCTTTTTTACCGATGTATTTTATTTCATTTTACAGGTCCATGGTACTGCACCCGATATTGCTGGTCAAGATAAGGCAAACCCCACAGCTTTATTATTGTCTGCTTGTATGATGCTTAGGTAAAAAATTATTAATTACCTGTGCATAATTTAAATAATTTTTGGTTAGGCGTGTTCTCTAAAAGAGTTATGAACGTTTTTTTACCAAATAAGTTTGATACTTGCTATACTAGGTATTTTCGTTAGTGTTATCGCTAAAGATAACTAGGTATTTATAAATTGACTTAAGTGACTTAAGATTTGAGATTCATAACAATGTGAAAATACTCATAATATTCTTATTGAATTTTTAAACAATGAATCATCATACCAAGTGTCCAATGTCCATTAATGACTTGACGACTAATCGCATTTCTCATTTTAATATGTAGTTTATGTAGTATGTGGTAATTATATAAAATGCAAAATGTAATTGTAATAAAATAATTTGTTTGCTCTTTACTAGGTACATGGAGCTCACATCACACGCTGACAAAATTCAAAAAGCGTGTTTTGATGTAATTAAAGAAGCTAAATATCTTACTGGAGATTTAGGAGGCAAGGGCAAGTGTTCGGAGTTTACCAACGAAATCTGCAAAAAAATTGAAGCTGCTGGAAAAGAGTGATGTGACTAATGTGTATAAAATTAGTCAATCTGTTTTAGCTCATAAAATCGTAGTTGCACAACGACAAACAGGATTAAAGCCTTAAGCCGTTAAAGTGATTATAATGTCTATATAAAACAATCAACTACTTGCTTTACGACAATATTGATTAGAGTAATTTGTCATCAATATGTAACATGTAAACATTATGAAAGGTGCCATACTTATAATGAATAATAGGACGAACACTAAATATTTCCCGCATTTATGTTGATCGTCTATTTAGAAATATTTAGACAAGCATTTAAAGTAAAGTAATTAAAGGATCTTAATTTTAATGTATTATTGCAGGCATTGCAGGGCATCTTTGTGTTTGTTAATTGTTACTATTATAAGTATTTATTGTAGACCGGTCGTACAAATGTTAATCTGCATTGTAGATAGATAAAGGTATTTATTGAGGTTAAAAACCAATTGTTAGTGAAATGAATATAGAAATACAAACTGAAGCTAAAATCCTTTTTTAGTTAAGAACATTAGCAGTATAAATATCTAAAACTGATACTGGTATGAACATGATCTACTATGAACACCGTTATCTATAAGACAATAATAAAAAACATGAAAGCAGTCATAAGATAAACTGTCTCAGATAGTATAATGTTATTTGCATTGTAAGTCGGAAATATCAGAAACAAATTAAATGCATAGTAAATTGGCAAAATTAACTGTGTTATGTAACGTATCTTTTCTATTTTTCTTCAATGAAATCTTTTATTATAGTTCATGGAAAAAATACGATGAATTGATGAATTCAGCCCAACAATTAAGTTGTCTATTTTCCTGGAAGCGAAAAAAATACATTAGACTCATTTATACCATGTAAGACAAACTAACTGGTCCAAATTAGATTAATTTTCTAATTGGTTCCCGAAATATCTGAGAAATTGGATTTTCTGATTATGGATAGTGTCTTCATGCTTATCTTGGTTTAGTTTGTTTCGAAAGCTTGTGCATGTGATTGGCAGTAACTTATCCCCACCTCCATAGTAAGTTGCTTTCATACATGGATGAAGGATGGAGGTCAAAAATAAATTAATACAAACATCAATGTAATGTAAAGGAATTTAATCCTGTAGTTACAATCAAGAGCGTTATATTATGCAAAGTGGCATTAGTATATTCCCTATGTTATTGGAATGAGAATAATCGTATTTTAATACATTTTAATCTCAACCCGAACAAAATTATGCTGTTTATCTTTGTCCGTTGGAAACTTGTACATTTCATGTAAACACAAGTCTAATACTTTAGTATAACTTACACTTGATCTCCAAATGCTATGCAAAGTTCATTTTCTAGTTTTAATGTTCTTTCTGCTCAACCCATTACACGCAATCTTCAATTTGCACGAGTTCGACAGACATATCAATTGCCATATTGCGACTTGAAGAGGAATTGATAAAGGCATATCAAATACCATAACAATTTAGACAATTTTCAGTCATAATAATGCTAATACATGACTGTAAAACGAGATGAACTAGTTTCCTCAACTGTTATACCACAACTAGTACACTTCCAGTATTTAATACATATCATCAATTTTTAATTGTCATATTATAGATACGATAGATTGAATAATAGATATTTTGGTCTCCTTATTTGGATATGCGGTAGTAGTACAGTTTGTATCCATATTCTGTATCCGTCGTATTTTGGTCACAGTTGATGGTCTGTAGGGAGTGCAGTTCAAGATTAGTCCTTAAATAGTAGTACTAAATCGCACCTGATACACTCCTCAAAAATTCTCTTAAGCTTAGGAGACGCTATATAGAAAGGATTAATTCTCGTTGTTGTGTAACTGTATATTTTTAAGTACAGAATGTTTGTATCTTTGTGTAGACATTTATAATCAACCATATTTCTACACAAGTGCAAATAAACAAACTGCTTTGTCTATTTATGCACATAGTTCACATAGGATTGGAGTAAGTTAAGTATGCATTTTTCTATTGCCATTGCCATGCCATATGAATGCTATTTGCCACAGTTGCTTCAACAGTTGTACAAATCACACTCACACACATTTACACATCTATGCTGATTCTTTGTCTGCAACACTAACGACGACGGTATTGCAGACAGTCTCAGCCCTTGACCATGACCATTGACCATGAGGTCCTTGTTTCAAACGAGCTTTAGATGTGAATTTGTTTGCAATGCTCATGCATATTATTGCTTAGTATATGTATATTTAGAAGTAACGTGATAACAATAACAATAATACTATACATAGTAGTAATGCCGATTTTAGATATTCATACATAAAATATTCATACATGACAAAGGTAGAAGTAGGTACAACAACAAAGCTTACACTAGTATACACGTAGTTTGTTAGCAATTAAAATACTAATGTGCTTTTTTAAACGCAGTAAACGAATTGGAACTTTGTAGTAAATGGGTAATCCTAAGTTATTACTTATCAGTTAAATCGCTATCATACCGACAACAATAGAGTGCTCTTCGTGTTCTCATCTCGTCGAAGGATCAGGAATTCATTGTGGATTCTGCAGCAAATTATTCCATCATAGCTGTGCAACAGGTTTTGTACAAGATTTTAATAATTATATTTGGGTGTGTAATGATTGTAAAAAGTCAGGGCTATCATTTTTCTCACTTCATTCTAGGCTAATGGAACTTGAAAATATTGTAAAACAATTAAAAAATGAATCAGATCCTGAGACAATTACAGTCTGTGAGCAATTAGATTTAATGTCAGCTGATATTAGTAATAATGCGGCAAAAATTGTAAAAATTGAACAAAAAATCGAGTTTGAAAGCAGGAAAAATAATGTTATTTTAAAAGGATTAAATCTAAGTGATACTGATAAAAATTATACTCCCACACAAGAAATTTCTGACATTTTCGGATTTTTAAATTGCAGTGTTGGTTACGTGAGGGATATTTTTGTAATTGTTCGTGGTAGAAACAGTGTTATTAAGCTTATTTTTAGTAGTCTGACAGAACGCAGAAGAGTGTTGTTATCTGCGTATAAACTTAAGGCACATTCTAGGTATAAGTATATTTATATAAACGCTGATATTACAAAACAGCAGGCACTTGACAATAAAGTAAAAAGAGATAGTGAGAGACCTAATGATACACCCTCTAACTTAATAAATATAGCTCTACAGGTCAATCAGGATGTTATTGATGGCAATGTCGACTCTTCAACTATTCATACTCAAGGGAATGATATTAGTTCACTATCGCGAAGGGACAGAAATGTAACTATTCGTAGGGGATCTAATTCACAAAATCACCATTTTCAAAGCAACCAGCCTGTAGAAACTATTCCATAGCACATATCAATATAAGGGCAATTAAAAATAAAATGTTTCTTTTGTCAGATTACATTTATACTCACTGTCTTGATATTTTATGTATTAGTGAAACCTTTTTGAAGGAATCCATTAAGCTGATAAATATACCCGGTTTTACCTTTTATCGCAAGGATAGAGTACTAATGCACAAGCTTGGTGGTGGTGGAGTAGGTATTTTTGTAAAGGATAATTTTAAAGTTAAGAATTATACGTTTACCTGTAAAAATGACTTAGACAGTAATTACAATTTTGAGTACTTAGTTTTAAACGTACAAGATGGATTTAACAGGTCATTTATGGTGGTTTGTATTTACCGTGCGCCTAATTATTCTGTTGATAGCATTAACTCAGATATGAATTCAATGGATTTGATGTTTTCTGAACTGTGTACCTTAGGCAAGGCTTTATTTATACACGGTGATTTTAATTTAAAGGACTCTTCTAATTACTTAAAGTTACAAAATATACTAAATAACTATAAATTAACGCAGTATGTTACTACCCCTACTAGAGAATTTTCAATTCTTGACTTGTTTATCTCTAATAATAATGAACTGATTCGTAATGTATTAGTTCAAGACCCGCAGTTGTCAGATCATTGCCTTGTGACTGCTAATATTAATTTTGTTAAATGTAAATACCCTAAAGTAAAAATTTCTTATCGCAACTTTAAAAATATTGATTACAGTAAGCTAGCTAACTTAATTACTAATATATCCTTTCAATGTTTTACTTTAGATGACAAAGTTAAATTCTTTTGTAACAGCTTAATATCTTCTTTTGACATGACCGTACCAATAGTTACTAAATCTATAGTTCAATATAAAAATAAGTTCAAGTTCTCTGATGAGACGTTATTTTACAAACAGGAAAGGGACAAAGCGTATAAGGTTAAATGTTCTTACAATAGTGACGTGAATATTTCCAATCATTTGGAACTTAAGAATAAAGTAAAGTCTTTAATGTTTAAGGATAGTAAAGAGTACGTTAATTCGACCATTAAAAATAAGGGACCGTTTCAGGGATTGAAATCCTTAATTAATCTAAAACCCAAGGCTGTAAA